>LR537884.1:154654-187611 GCA_900883565.2 Caenorhabditis panamensis | reverse complement strand
TCTCTCTCTCTCTCTTTTGTGAATGGGCCTATGATCCACTCGTGTCATCTGTGCAATCGATAATCTCATTCCCACGTCATACGAGGTTTGGTCGTTTCTTTGTTCAACAGCTGCATTGTCTCACTCCCTATCTGGTCATCACGTGTCTTCCCCAATCCTCAATTCCCTCCTCGTCTGTTGTCTGTCACTGTCATTTGTTCTCTCACTTTCTCTATTCCTTTGACATGGCTGCTGCACATTCTGAAAGACATATTCTAACTTACCCTCCACTGAGGACTATTATCGAGTTCTTAACTTACGAGAAGAGGTTGGAAATTCGCTGGTGGATCGTGTTCCACCTTCAATCTATCAATCAATTGTGTCTTTTTAGAATGGAACTTGTAAAACGTGTTTCGTCATTGCGTTCAGCTAATCGAAACATCCTATTGAACCTCGAACAAGTTATACTGAAAAACAGAGACGATGTGCACTTTGAAGTACAGTTTGACTGGGTCATTTGGAAATTCAAAACAGGAGACGGTCTGCCGCGAACACCCACTTCGACGTTGAGACTCACGAACAAGAAGAACGTTTCCAAGAAGAGCTTCACATTTGAAGATGTGTACACACTCATCAGAAACTACTTGCACAGAATGGTTTCAGTTGTGAAACACTTTCAACTGAAGGTGAGCTAGATACTCATTGATATATCCCATCCAACCATTTCAGAATTTCCCACTAATTCCATCACTGATTTCCGTTCCAACAATCGACTTTCTGGAAATTACTCAGCTTTCGCAAGTTTCGAAATGCCTCTCTTCCTTCACAGAATCTGAAGTTGGAAACTTGGTTCTAGATGTGAGAGGGACTGAAAACGATTGGTGTCCAGAACTTTCCGTGAGTTTTTTGGAACAAACAAAGTTCGATTGAAAATTTCCAGAATATTCGATGCAATAATGTGAAGATCATCACATCTCCGATTACTTCTGGTCCTCTTCTTGCACCATCGCCTCCTCGAAAGTTTCAGATCACAGAATCTTTTTTGAATGTCGACAGATTCCTTGAATTCTGCAAAGCCTTGAAATCCGGAAAACATGAGATTGGTTCATATTACCGATCCGGTTTCACACGCAATGAAGGTTTGATTTGGGAGACATTGAAAAGGAATTTCCGAGTCGAGGAAGAGCACGAGTTAGTAAACCAAGGTTTTGAACTATTCTTACATTAGCATGAATTTCAGACATTTTTTGATAGTAATGATTGATAATTCTGATGGGGAAATGGTAGTGGAAAGATGGAAACTACCTGGAGAATCGAAACACAGATATCAAGTGACATTCGTCAAAAAGGGACGTGCCGTGAGTTATCCGTGGCACCACAGGATATACCGAATGAAGTTTCAGATGTGGAAGAGAGTCGAGTACACGAGGGTTTTCCAATACCTCAGAATTTATCTGTCGGTGTACACGGACTTTCTGCTCTATGATTTGTATAGTCTTCTTTGCCTGCTTTTGTATGTGCTCTGTACATTCTGCTCCGTCGTTATTCTCCCTTCCACGCTCGATATCATCAACTCCGATGCCCACAAGATGCCCATCGGAGCGTTCCTACCCTTGTCTCTATATGTAGTTATTTACCCGCTCATAATTGCATGTCACCATTATGATACCGATATATTGGACCATCAGCAGAATAGGAAAGCAATGTGCATACTATTCCAGTCCTTCCATTGGATGTTTCATGTTTGTACTTGGTTTAACGCCTTTAAGTCATTTGGAAAAGTAACCTGTTGAGTTCAACTCAAGGAGAGTTGTTGAAATGAATCGTGAATAAAGTTTATGAATATTGAAAACATTTATTTATAGAGAAGTTTTGATTACTACTTTAGGAGAAAATAGACAATTGAATGATGTTGAACTAAAGCCGCAGTTCTGTTCGCGGAATGAGCGTAGTTTGTGCGTGAGTAATAAGGGTGTGTCGGGTGTGTTCTTCGGTGATCCAAACCAGCCAGCTCATCAGTCTTGCACTCGACTCGACAACATTCCAGCAATTGTTTCTTCGCGTGTTGCGGGTCTCTAGTGATCCAGTATCAAGTGCGCGCTCCTGCAAAAAACGAACGGCTGCTGTCCGCGCAAGCAGTCCGGGTTCATAAGTACAACTGACTCGGCTTCATCTTTCTCTGCCAACTTTCATTTCGACGCAACAGAACCAGCCCTGATTAGTTCAAATCAGCTTGAAATCTGTGCTGTGTGAAGTACAAATATTATAGTTAATCCGTGCTGGTGACTGACTTCCTCATCGTCACTGCTCATAAATCAGGTTGCGCAATTGGCAAATAAAAGTGATACACTTGCGAGACACGGGCGAAACAAATTATATTGACACGAAAACCAGGTCAAATGAGCCAATTTGGGCATGCAACAACTGGTAATGTGATGTTTGTGTGAGTGGTGTCAAGTGGCAAGCGATCGGAACACAAATGTGTCACATCCTGTTCGAAGAAGAGAACGAGACGGGCGGGAAGAGCACGGGAGCCGTCACTTTTTGGCACACTGTAACCCGCTTATCATTTCGAAAGATGATTAGTCGCCGAGACGAGCGAGCCGTGAAACGTCCGGTGGTTGGGGGAGCAGGAGGATGCTGCCGCGATTACATGTTGCCATGTAAACATATGACGACCTGTTCCAGAACAAAGAAACTGATCAGACACACCGTCTCGAGCACAACGGAACATAGTCTAGACTTCAGACTCATTCCACACTTGCCCCCCGGATCGATTACCAACAGTACCGGTGGGAAAGAGTCCAAGGATCAACAAGTGTCTCATGTATAGTTTGCTCAAGCTCGGATGTCTTCTGAACAGTCTTCCCCTATCCAAAAAGTTGCCTTCCGCGTTCAGTCCACAGCTCTTCTCTTCTTCTTCTTTTTTACCGAGAGGGCAGAGGCGATAAACAATGCGTATTGTTTCTCAAGTGCCGTCCTTCTCGCCGGATGAGATTTGATTTCGGATGGCTCCCGCCGACTACTTTCGGTCTCTACTCGCTTGTCCCCCACTCGTGTAATCAAAGGCGCTCTTCCGATCTATTGAACATGACGAGATGAAGGAAATGCGAGGACGGCGCGAAAAAAAGCACATTGAGCAAGCGCACACACAAAAACAGCTGAGAGCACAGCACATGCGACCGAACGGAGTATTGTTTTTGGGCCACACGTCTCTTGTCGTCCTCCTTGGCCGTTCCGATGAATAGAAGTCGCCGGACGCGGGCGAGCACACACTTCCTTGCTCGATCACGGATGCTATTGTGTTTCAAGCTGCACTTTCTCTCGCATTCACTGGTGACGCCGACCAGCACTGCCGTCTTGTGCGGGCCTATATTTGGGCGTCTTGCGCGAACAAAACAGGCGAACTCGACAAACAGCTGACTGATTACAGACCGTCGAGGGTACTAGAAGAGCGACGGGGCGCGGGAACAGTCCGAAATAGCTGCAGAAGGAAAAAAGAAGAACGACGGTTCGGCGGAACGGCGAGGAGTGGCGTGGGAAGGTGGATGCAACAGTCCGTGATTATCATCTGCCAAGAGCCGGGAGTACCTGTCAGATAGTCTTGTTCACAGATGAGTGTCTTCGGTGTGTCGTAACACTGCGATTGCCAATAGAACCACTCAACGGGCCGCGCGCGCGGCGGTGACCAAGCAGGAGCTGGAGAGATCTCTACCCGAGAGTATCATTTTCGTTGTTCTCGCGCCACACTCGCATACACAAATCAATGGACGGGACCCGCGGGACTGTGGAAAAACCAATACACGAGGAGCACTCGGCAGTGACTCGGCACACATTGTTCCTGCGTATCTTCTCCGGAGGGGATTCGTGGCAAACTGGAATAAGGGATGCGCATGCGGCAACGCGGCGTCAACGAGCTCGCGCCAACCTTTTTTCGACTCTTCGCTAATTGTTAGACGGGGGATGAGTGCATATTATACGTACATCGGTGTGTGTCCACCGATCATAGATTAGCCAGCGAAACTGATCCGCATTCCGGAGATTGTCTGAAAAGAAACTGAGAAAGATCGAGAACATCGGAGTGACACACGACACACGACTACATCGCACCGGAAGATCGGATAGAAACCAAACAAACAATTGGGAGTGGCAACGTTAGGAAACAACCAAAACTTGGAAAGAGGCATAGTCTGAAGACGTAGTCATATAATCTTATCACAAACAACTCCAAGAAACCCAATACACTCAGAATTGCTCTTCTGACGCTAAGAAACCGAAAAACTGCAGATTACTGTAGTTGGCGCACACAGGAACCGTAGAATAGCTTGTCAAGCACCTACTTATCTCAAACTCAAACCTAATGGTTTCTTCGAAAATCATGTCATGGCCGAGACTAAAGTACACTGTCTGCTACCAATTTGCCATTTTGCACGCCGCATTTGTTTACCAATTCTGAAGAGTTGCTCTTCTCCAAACATGCGTCTTTGACCGCAGTTAATTTGAGAGAAGTTCCCAAAAAAGGTTGCCCCGATGATTCAGATCTTTGCGTAACCCCTTACGAGTAAGCGCGCGAAGTGGGAGAGTGTGTGCGCGTCCCTTGCCGCTGCTCCTCCGCGCGGTATGCCCGTGCCACTGATGAGTTCCGGATTAGGGCGGGAGCAATGGCTCCGCCTTCGGGAGGGCGCCGCGCAAGAGAGAAGCCCTCCTCGGTGTGCTCCAGAGCCCAAAGGTATAAAAGCAGGACGAGTTGCCCCATTGAGCATCACACTAGCTTCTTCTCACTACACATGGCTCGCCTCCTCCTCATTATCGGATGCGCAGCTCTCGCAGGTTTAACCATTTCTTTACCTTTTCCTCTTCTACAATTTCCTTTTTCTTAGCTTTCGCATCTTGCGAATCCAAATCTGGAGAGGAGACTCCCCAGTACTGGAGAGCCATCCTCGGCGACATCTGCCAACTTCCCTCGTTCCCTAGAGCCACTGGCGACCCGACCCGCTACGTTGAATGTGTACGTCAGTCCTCGTTCGCTGCCGACAGGTGAGCCGTCAAAGTACTTGAGAACCCCACTCTAAGCTTCTCACATTTCTAGAAAAGACCTCGGAATCTGGCTTCTCCGTGAATGTCTCCCTGGATACGAGTTCGTTGCTTCGGCCCGCCGCTGCAAGACTGTCAGATCTGTCAACAAACAACAGGTAAGCATTGCCCTCTGTCTCTTGTTCTCTCATCTCGTACACTTCTAGGAGCTTTGCGAATCCGCCAATGCCACCGAGTACAACTTCTGCCCAACTGCCTCTGCCATGCAATTCCTCGTCGAAGAGATCCGTGAGGCCCCAAGACAGTGTGCCTGCCCCAACGGAGAGCAGAACTGTGTCTGCCCATCTCCCGAAATCCTCGAGCCAATCTCTGCTCCAAAGAACTCGCCAAAGGTCCGCAGATCCGCTCAACAGCCACTGGTCAGTCCTAAACTTTCTCATCTCCCATCCAATGTTTCCTTTCAGAGATTCTCCCAGTACCCATCGTGCCCATGCCCACAGAACCAGCCAGCCTGCACTTGCTCCACCACCAGCCAGCAAAACGAGCAGATCCTCGTCTCCATCTCCTGCTGCCAGCAACAAGACGCCGTCACCACCACCCAGGCCCCAGTCCAGATGCAGCCATGCCAGTGCTCCCCATCCCAGATCCAAGCTGTAAGAGTCTCTCGGGCATTCTCTCAAACCATATCCATTTCTAGAACTGCCAAACCACCACCACCCAGCAACAATACTGCCCACAGCAATCTGCCCCAGTTGTCCAGCCACAGCCATGCCCACTCGGTACTACCCTATCAATACTTTCTGATCTTATCCTCATATTTCAGTCCAAGGATCCGGAGTCCAGAACGCCCAATACCAAGGAATCTGCTCGTGGATGATCGACCCACTGGCCACTGACCCACAGTCCCGCACCCACTTCCTCCAGTGCCAGCCAGCCCCGAACAACTTGTTCTGCGGAAGATGGCAACGCATGCCATGTGCCCCAGGAACCGTCTTCGATGTCTCCTCCCAAGTCTGCGTCTGGGACACCTCCAGCCAGCCAGGAACCCTCCCAACTCCAGCTCCATATGTCTCCACCCAGGCCCCACAGAACGCCCAATGCGGATGCACCGGAGGAGTTCAAATCGGATCATGCAACCAAAACTACCAGTGCCCAGGACAATCGGTCTGCCAAGTCGGACAGAACAACGGACAACAGGTAATCGGGGAGTAGAGTCTCTGCGCTGAGCCGGTTTCTTGCCGCGCTCCTCCGCAATAGAGACGATCACAATAGGGTGTGAGAGTGGGGGAGGGGGAGGCTCGAAGAGGAGATCATGAGCAAACGAACAGAGTCTCGATTGCAGTGCATGGTTTGCTGCTACTTCCGCAAGAAGGCCCGTCGTCTCTAATCGATCGAACACCCGCCGAACCGACCAGCCACCGCCAAACCGACTCTCTTCTCGCCTTTTTGTATATACCGTGAAGAACCAATCAAAACGGATACGCATAGACAACCATAATTGTACCGCCTAGTTTGCCGTCAATCCGCACCAACCATTATTTGTATTTTGATTTTTTCAATGTTTAGGGTTTTCTCTTCTATGATAACTATTATATAACTTATGATGGTACATCAATAAAATATCTATTTCAAAGTGATTTTCTTTTATTGAAACCGAGTGATTGAAAGCATTGTTTGCATGGAACAAGAGTGTGACACCAAGTATAAGAGTATGATTCAGAAATGGCAACCGGACACGTAAACGAAACAGATGGATTTAGTGACTCTTGGCCTTCTGGGCCTCGACTCCCACTCTGTACTGGAGAACTCCCTTGGCTTTGTGGGTCAGATAATCGAGAGACACGTTGTAGCGGAGGTACTTGAAGAACCAGTCGTAGTTGATCTCACGCTTGTATCCGTACTGTGTTCCCTTCAGTGGCTCGAGAGCTTTACGAATGGCTGGGGTGGCTTCAAGCAGGTGGTAGTGTGGGATCTTGGTGAAGAAGAAGTGGTGAGCAACGTGTCCGTCGGTGATGTTATGCATGATGTTGTCGATTCCGAATCCCCATTGTCTGTCGATTGTCTGGGTCTGTCCACGGACGAATCTCCACTCTTCATCTTCGTAAACCTGGAATCAGTTGATGCGTGACACATCCAAGTTTTCAATGTCTAACCTCGATGTTCTCATTCTGATGCTGAAGGTAGGTGATGATGACAAGAATGAGTCCCTGGAAGAGAAGTGGCACGTAGTAGTACTTGATGTAAGTGTAAAAAGAGTAGTCGCAGAGGACGAAGGCAATCTGGAAGTGGAAGAGTGACTAGTAGAACTTGAACAACAAACTCACGTAGGCGCAGAGAGCACAAGCAAGCCCGGAAACAACACACTTGACACGGTCCTCGGTGGTCTCGAACAGTCTAGACCATGGCCAGAAGTGAGATCCATCTGGGAGTCCGACGATAGTGTAGATCGGGTTCCATCTGAGCCATCCGGAGATTGGGATAACGGCGAAGTACTTCTCAATGGCAGTTCTACTGTTGTAGTCCTCCTCGGTAACCCATGGGTGTCCCTTGTCTTTCTCGATATGGGAAGTGTACTGATGATGTTGTCTGTGGGACTTCTGCCACGGCCAGAATGGAGCAAGGATTGGAGCATGAGCCAAATGACCACACAGATCATTCAACCACTCGTACTCGGAGAAAGACCCGTGTCCAGCATCATGACCAACGCAGAAAAGTGCAGATCCGACGATTCCCATAGCCCAGTACCAGACGAAAAGACCAACCCATCCGAAGTATCCCTCGATGTATGGAACTGCGAAGTAGAGACCGGCAAGCATCAGGTAATCCTGGATGAGGTACCGGACGGAGTGGAAGACACTCTTCTCGAAGCAGTGTGCTGGAATGGATGCCTTCAAGTCTGCGATCGACGGCAGTGTTGGCATTGGGATCGTCTCCAAGCCATCCTTTTTGCTCGTTTTCACCTTTGTTGCGATTGTCATTTCTGCTCGGTTATTACTGTAAGAATCAGAATACGTGTCGAATTGAAAATGGAAATGGAAGACATGTGAACGTGTGATCGAGGCGCAAAGAACTGATAAATATTTTTGTGATTGTAGGCTCCAACATACATGAGGAGATAATGAAGAAAGAATCAAGAAAAGGAAGTGGATGGTGGATGAGATCAGGCTGAATTGCATGTGCGGGAAAAAAAATGAGAAGTGCACTCTTCCAGGACAGAAGATGAAGAGTGTCTGAAACACGCGTCTCATTAGAAGAGAGGGGGAGTCTTGAGAAACCGAGGAGACCGCCGCACAATATGGCGTGATTTATTCTGCGAAACCATCCTCGCTCCTCTCCGTATCTCTCCCGTCGCCAGCACACGTACTCGCGTCCTTTGCCCCCGAAGAGAGTGTGTGATCGGGAGAGACTGGCTACGAGGCAGTGCACTTTCTCCACTGGCGCGATAAAACATATCACTTCCATTGTGCAGAGAACAAAAGTTGAAGAGACGGAGAGGTTTGCTAGAGGGACAGACGTTTTTGGAAGGAATTCGGGAAGGTTCAAAGAATCAAGTTAGCATCCAGGAATATGGTGGAATCTGAAAGTGTGTCAGTTGTGAGGTTGTTTGGTCTCCTATTTGGTTCCTGGTTGTTTCCAGCTTCAGCACCAGTCTCTAAAAGATCGCAATTTCTTTTCACACTTGAATCTTCAAGAAGCTCATTCTGAATGATGTATCCCCGTTGTTTAAATGGATTGCCAGGATTTCGTCTCTTCTTCCTTGGAAACCCCAAGACTTCTCACTTTACTATTCTTCGCTTTCAATGGACGCTGAAGTGTTCAAACTAGAACGCGACGAGAAGAAACAGAGAACCGTCAACCTTAAAAAGAAGGTCGGTCACCCGATAACACAGTTATCAATCGGGTGAGGAGACATGGCGCAGAACAAAGTGCGTCGTAGCGTAGCCGATGGAGACTGTCAGATAAGCCGCTCTCTCGGTGGCGTAGTTCTTCTTTCGAGGCAAAAGTACATCGAGTCTCATTTAGTTCCGTTTCGACTCGCATGTCACACAATAATCAGTTCCAAAGTGTTTTTATTCGTTGCATTCAGAAGAGGAAAAATGACAGGAGCATGGATTCAATAGTAGAGAAAAAGGAAACAGGAGAGAAGCAACCCGGGGAACGAGAGAGGTGTTGTACTTGGGAGCAGACACGGTCTACTTGGCCTTCAGCTTCTCTTCGACTGTCGTGCGGTATTGAAGGATTCCCTTGGTCTTGTGGACGAGGTAGTCGAGCTTGATGTTGTACCAGAGGAAGCGGACGAAGAAGTCGTAGTTGACTTGGTACTTGTAGCCATACTGGGTCTCAAAGTACGGCTCCAGAACTTTCTTGATTCCGTCGGTGGCTTCAATCAGGTGGTAGTGGGGAATCTTGTTGAAGAAATGGTGGGCAACGTGGCCATCGGTGATGTGATGCATCGTCTCGTCGAGTCCGAATCCGTAGAACCGATCAATTGTCTGGGTTTGTCCTCGCACAAAGCTCCACTCGTCAGCCTCGTAGATCTGAAACAAATGGAATAACTTTTTGATGCTGGGATCAGCTAAATACCTCGGCGACATCATCGGTATGTTGAAGGTAGGTGACCATGACCAGCATGCATCCAAAGAAGGAGAGGGGCACCCAGTAGTAGTAGAACCAGTTGTAGTAGCTGCCGGAGATGAGGAGGGCGATGTAGGCACAAACAGCACAGGAGACAGCCGAGATGACGCATTGAACACGCTCTGAATCGCGGACGAAGAGTTGCGAGTAGGGCCAGAAGTGAGATCCGTCACTGAATCCGAAGAAAGTGTACACTGGGAACCACTTGAGCCATCCCGAGAACGGCATCGGGTTGAACGCCTTCTTCCACCATGGCCAGTTGAGGTAATGCTTATCCTGCACCCAGATGTGTCCGTGATCCTTTTCGATGTGGTTGGTGAACTGAAACAATGAGATGAGACATGGATTCAATCATCCGTGAATTCACAGAACTTGTTCAACACTTACGGCATGGTGAAGCTTGTGACTTTTCTGCCATGGGAAGTAGGGCGAGAAGAGTGGCGCGAAGGCGATGTGTCCGATGATGTCGTTGATCACTTGGTTGTCCGAGAAAGATCCGTGCAGGCAGTCGTGTCCAACTACGAAGAGGGCGAAGCCAAAAACTCCCATGAGGCAATTCCATGCCAAGTAGCCGAACAGTCCAAAGTATTCGAATGCCGGAAGGGCAAAGTAGAGAAGCGCCAGCGCCGCGAAGTCCTGGATCAGATATCTGATCGACTTGACGAGATCACGCTCGAAGCAGTGAGCGGGGATGGCTCTCCGGAAGGCATCCACTGTCGGCAGCTGCACACGCTGCTCCTCCGACGACTGCTGAGAAGCCCGTCCGTTGGCTTCCGGCTTCTCTTCGCGAGACACGCGGGTGTCGACCAGAACATCTCCGCCGGTGACCGGAGCCGTGGCGGATAACCCGTCCGAGGAATGAGCAACCATCCTGCAAAGAATGAGAAGTTTCGAGGTAAAGGCGAGAAGAGGAAGAAGAATAAGAAAGAAGAAGAAGAGAAAGAAGATATAGACGAGGACAATGCCATCAATTTCAATAGGAAGAATGGAGTGCACAGAGCGCCCATCCTTCACGTGATAAGCAGCGGAGTGTCAGCAAAGTTATGCATGGAAAAGGGAACGAAGAGCTCTCTGTCTCAGTCGGCTGAAAACGAATGCGCGTTGTTCAGAACAGATTAGCCAGCAGAGACGATATAGATTTTCAGGAACACAGAACGCATAACTTTGTATGAATGGCGGAATACAATATTCGCCTCGAGAAGACGATTTACATGACAAAAAAAAATCTCTGCTCTAGCGGGGCCTACAACAGCGCTGTGCCACGTCCCCACTTCGTGACTGATATGAAATTCCGTGGACAGGGAGAAAGAAGAGGTCGTCTTATCAATTCAGTAACATTTGACGTTAATAAATTTCCCTGATAACGAACGACTGTCAATTTCTCGCGGAAATCATGAAAAATGCGAGAGAGACCGGCTGTGAAAACCCAAAGAACCAATTGATGTCCTTTGATTCGGAGGTCGATGAGAGAGCTTGAAATACACAATTGACCTCGCTGAACTTCCAGAACTTTCCACGCAATTTCTATCGTGCAAGAGTGATGTGGCATGGGCATGCAAGCGTCATGGAGGAAGAAGAAGACTCTTCAATAAGGCGACGAGACTCGAATAGAGAGGCGGCGCTTTTTCTACGAAGGGTCTGCAACCAAAACACAGATGATAAGACGGAGAGGGATGGGTTTGCAGAATAGGAAAATGGATGGCGCGGCGAGCCAGCTAGCATTAGTCGAGGGAGCTGAGCACAGGGAACACATTGTGCGGATTGCAAGAGCATTGGAAGGGTCCGGGCCTCTCTATACTCTGGAGACTAAGACTTGGTTGCCCGTCGCGTTTTTTTCTGAGCGAATCGCGAAAAAAGAGGCGGTAGAGTGCACGGAGAGGACAGATATCAGACCATATCACACCCGCTTATCAGCATCCAAGTTCTTCTTCGCAGAAAGTGCACACTGACTATCGCGGTTTCATTGCATTCTTTCGTTTCGCTTTTTCCGACAAGGAAGGAGAGAAAAGAAGGCAATTCATACTCTCGGGGATGCTCAGAAGACGTCAACAAAAACAAAAAATGGAAAATAGACAAACGAGCAGTATTCAATCTAGCAGACCGGGGAGAAGAGAACAGAAAGGAGTAGTCAAAACGAGGCAGATATTCTCGCGTTTTGGGGTTGGCAGCATTTTTCGCAAAAAAATTGGTCGGAAGAGAGAATTTCAAGCAAAAAAGAAACGGAAATGGGGAGAATTGGCTGCGACTGCTTTTGGAGTGCCAAATGGGAAGGGGCCGCGCGTTTTGGCAACATGCACAGGCGGTCCGCAGGAAAATGGGCTCGGAAGGTCAACAGAAGGAGCAGCAGAGAGCGAGCAGCACTTTTTGAACTTTTCTCATTCGTCAAACAAAGATTTTAGGCCAACGGAAAGCGGGATCGGGACAGTTGGTGTGCAGGCGCGGCGTCCTCTCTGCACCCGACCGTACCGCCTCTTTGTCTGCGTCTCTCGTCCGATTGTGCACTTTCGCACGGTCGGGTCGACAGAAAGAACAATCGGGACTGACGGAAGAGAGAGGAAAGAGATAGAGGACGATGATTACCAGTGAGATGGTGAAATGGATAGATAGACGTTTTTGAAGACGTTTATTAAACAGAAAGGGGAAAATCAACGAGAAAATGTGAAAAGAGACTAGAAACTATAGATTCAATCGAGCAAACAACAAAGTTATACTGTAACAGCATCGAGGTTGGCCAGATGATGTGATTCCTTCGATAGAGCGAGCGTCAGATCCTTCTCGGTTGGTCGGAAACCAAGAATCTTCTCTAGAAGAACAGATGGGTGATGGCCTCCTCCGTGAGATTGCACTTCCGCCCAGCAGTCTCCCCATTTGCGAGAGAACGGTTCGGTTTGAAATCTCTGCTGCCAGATCAAAGATGCAGAAGACTTGGCGACCAGGTAGGAGTAGTAACGGGCGCCGTACTGTACTGTGTGATGGAATCGGTGTTGGTAAGCAGTTCCCGGGGATCTGTGAACATGGGGCATCGCTTTGTCCATGATGTCGTGGAACAGTTCCGTCGTGCTCATCCTTCCTGATGCAATCTGCGGGGCGGCGATGGGACCATGAACTTCCAAGTCGTAGAGACCGTAGGCAGCTTGTTGCACTGTTTCGATAGCAGTGAATGAGTGTCGAGAAGCGAGAAGAGTGGCTGCTGACTCGATGGAGAGTTGATCCGACGACTGCTCGGCTCCTCGAATAACTTCAGTCATCACACGCAGATCGCTGAAGAAGTATTCCATGAGGTTTGACGGGATCTCTGAGAAGTCTTGAGGGCATCTTGTTCCTGCCACGTGCTGGTACTTCGTCCTTCCCAGAATACTGTGCATCGCGTGTCCCATTTCGTGAAATATCGTCTCGGCTGAATGGAAGCTGACCTGAAAACACACGGATGTTATAAAGAATGCACCTGATTCACCTACCCGAGCATCTCCCCAATTTGAAGTATGAGGTTCCACAAGATCGAGGGACAGCACCAAGATCGGCATTTGCCAAGATCCATCTGAGAGCTTCTTCGAGCATCTAACAGTGTAGTGGCAATCACCGACGGCCTTCTCTGGACGACTGGAAAGGTCTACGTAGACTACTCCCAACTCGTTGTTCTCTTGATCAATGGCTTTCAACTTCATTATGCCATTCGCATTCCACATCTCGCCACTCTGCACCGGCTCCTCGACCAATCGAACACCATAAAGTCTCTCTGTCAGTGCGGAGAATCCTCTCCAAACCGAGGAGAACGTGAAGAAGTGGGATGTTTCTTGAGTTGTCTTTGCAATGTTGTAGGCACTTTCCTAAAAAAAAACTCGAATTGCAACTGTCTAGTTTTAAAACTAACTCTGTACAGATGCATCAGGAATCCCAAGTCGTGATCTGCAATGGTGTCCATGTCTCTGTTCCCATTCACTTCTTGCTGTCTGCACTGCGCCGCCACATCAATCAGAACTGCCAACTCTTTCTCAAAGGGTCCTCGGCATTGCTGAAAACTTGAGGATTCAAACTAAACATGAGAAGAGTTACAAATACCTCCACAACTCCCCAGAGGAAGTTTCTGACAGCATCGTAGCTTTCAAGTAGCATGTTGCTCTGTGCTCTGTGTGCATACGACTCAAATCCAGTGAGCTGTGCCAATTGATGTCGTGCGGAGATCAGATTCCGAAGATGGTTTTCCTGTTGATCGTTGTGTTGGTAGAATGTGTTGTAGACCATTTTTCGTTTCGAACGGTCCAGAGAATGAGAGACTGGCGAGTAGAGTTGCGAGGGAAGGCCATACTTTGCCTGGTCAAATCTGTGATGGTGCCCATTTAAAACATTGATAACTTTCTGGTCACTCACTTCCCCACTGCTACACTTCTGTCACAATTGCTTTGAAACCTTGCTCCCGCGTCGAAAATCTCCGAGGACAACTGCACGAACTGCTCCTTTTCATTCGCTGCCAGATGCACTCCACTTTGTTCAAAGTCATGAAGCAGGAGTTTCAGTGTCCGTCGATCCACGTCATCCAGCCGTGCGGCTTCCGTTGTCTCCGATGACTTCAACTTCTTGTACAATGCCGTGTTCGTGTTCAGACTCTCGACAAGTTCGCAGAAATCTCTCGAGACGTCTTCTGCGGCTTCACGGAAATCTGCTTCACTGTGCAACTGTCGTACGCATTCAGCCTGAAATCATGAATTGTTGAAAAGGAGTGAGCAGAGACTCACGAGATCTGCTGCTTTACATATTTCATTCGAAATGTCATCCACAATCTCCAACGACGTTCGCGGCTCAGAAGCAGGCGTCAGAAGTTCCTACAATTCATGAATTATTAGAAGGAACTCAAGAGACAGCCATGCCTGGATCAGAGAATCAGTCGCTTCTTTCACTGTGACTGGAAGGTGTTTCAGGCTTTCTGCCGTCTTCAGATGTTCATTTCCGAACAGACCCTGAGAATAAAGGTTCTAATGTTTTGAGAAGATAGTTTCAAAGTGTACCGTCTGTTTCTCACTCTTCAAACTCCTCTTCCACTCGTTGGAGAACCAATTACTCCTCGTCAGTGACCGACTGTGTCGTAATATTACACTTCTCAACATGTTCCTGCAACTAATTATTCTAATCTGCATATTTGTGCTCGCGGAGCTAGAAACAGTTCTCCGGCCGAGTACCATTCAACCTTTCAGACAGACAAAATCAAGTCAAAAGATACATTTAGACACGATGGTAATTGGAAAGTATCGTACAATTATAAATAGTTAAAAGATCATTTTCAGTACACGTCTTCAGAATGTTTGGCTCGACTCGTCGGATTCGTTGTTTCCAGTGGGTGGGCGAGGGGTGTCCGGAATGAACAGGACGTTTGATCCGGATGGTCCAGCTGCGTCGTCTGGTCCGGCCAGTTCCATCTCATCGGTACCGCTGGCGATGGTGTTGTTGGCAAGGCGGCTGCTCATCGTGGCAGAAGCTCTTGGTGGGGCGCGTCTTCTACGATATCCGGCTGGAGAATCGGCTGCGTGGATCTTTCTGCGGGGGCCACTCATCTCGTTCTCCATGTCTTCTTCGTCGAAGTACTCGTCCTCCTGAAACGAGTAAAATTTTAAAATGAAAGCGGCGTGATCAGTTACATCAGTCTGTTGACGTCCAGTTGCTTTGAATCGAAGTTTGTCAAACGGATGCGCCCATCTGGAAGCCTTGCCATGGAATCCGTCGTCGGCGAGGAGGTCGGAACGCTGCATAGACAGTTTCGACCACACTTGCTGCATACTGCCGAGCAGAGCTGTCAGTTTCGGCATCAGGGAGAACACTGTGATCGTTTTCTCTTCTTTCTGGAAGGTCTCTCCGAACTCGGAAGCGTATCTGTCGACAGTGTTCAATCTTTGAGCGAGAAGATTTGCTTCGCGCAGAATTTCGAAGTTCGGCTGCAACGTTCCGTCTTGGATCTTCTCCAGATACGCGATGATCAGCTGAAATTAACGTAATGATATTGGAAGCTATGAAGTTTTTCTTACATCCACTCGGTTCTGCAGCATGCTCATTGCCGCGTTCTGTGCCTCCAGATGTTTCTTTCCAGCCGAAGCCTCGTCTTTTCCGTGTTTCGTCGAGAGCTTGGCAATGTGGTTGACTCCAATGCGCTCACTGTCCTCGGAGACCAGCACCCACTCGATCTGTCTGTACTTCTCACTGTCGGCCACGTCTCCTTCGTAAGCGAACAACGGCAGTTTGCGAGTGGTTCCAGCAGTGACGGAGTTGAGCTTGAGGAAGAGCGTCGCATCGAACTGTCCGGCTTTCTCGACGTTGCGCACAGTATTTGTCAGTTTGGTGAGCAGCGCCTTCTCTTCTCCAGTGAACTCATCGTCTTCGCCAGCACAATAGACTCCAATCACTTGCAATTCGGGGAACACTTCGAGATCTGAACACATTCAATATACATCGGAAAGTTGGAATAGTTATTTTACACTGCTCGGCTCTGGCGGTGACATGCTCGGAATTGAACGTAGTGGAGCTGGACATCTCCTCGGTCTCCATCTTGAGGACAAACGAGTTGATTGCCTCGACTTGTCTGCCATTCTGCTTTCCGAGAATCGCTCCGAACACTTTCTTCACGGAGACTCCTTGCTGAACTTTGGTTCTCGAGTAGTGCTCGGACATCTGCATGATGACCAACGGATGGACGAGCACTTTGGTGCAGCACGCACTGCTTGAAGATGTGAGTGCCATTTCTGAAAGTGGATGTGCAACGCAGTTAAAAGATTGTCGGCGAAATAAGGTAGTTAGGCGTAGTGAACACATTCAAACAGTGAGAATTCAGATAAAAAACTAAGTGGTCTTTTTATTGATTCACATCGACACAAGTTTTATCGAACATAAAACTTTCTATAAAATAATGCGATCGGGACGGAATTATTTAGGATCCTGGAGCCTTGACGTGGCTGAGTGGTGGGAGTGGCTTTCCGTTGACCAGCGAGATGAGGTTGTAGATGGCGATGACGAAGCAGATGTAGGACAGGACCTTGGCGATCTTGCTGACGGCAGCGTCGAATGGTCCAGCCTCCTCGGACTTCTTTCCCTCGAGAAGAGCATTGGCGTAGGTGTCGACTCTCTTCTTGAGCACTGGGTCGTAGAGTCCGTACTTTCCCATGACGAGGTTTCCGACCTTGGTTCCCTCCGGAAGGCGAGGAAGGATCTTTCCTCCGGCTCCGAGTTGCCACTCTCCTGGGTTCAGTGGGTCGAATTGCTCAAGGGTTGGTGGGGTCTTTCCGGCGTTGGTTGGAACAGCCTGGAAGCTGGCGGTTCTCATCGAGAAGCGAGCGACGCCCAAAGTCTTTCTCAGAGCAAGAGACATGATTGGTTACCTGAAAACAAGGATTGTGGAATGAAAAGTAAAGCAGATAAAAAAGAGCAAAGATAAAAAAGAGAAAGATATAAAAGTGCAAGCAAACACTTCAACGAGAAAGAAACAGAAAAGGATAAATTAGGAAAAAAGCGAATCATTTTATTGTACAGATACATTTATACACGCTGTTTCTTGGAATTTCTAGTAGAACGGCAACGGGCTGGCATGGTATGCTCGTTTACCACATTCGAGCATCGCATCGAATAAACGGAAAAGGCCAGTGTCTCTTGGTCGCTCAAGACCTCGACGCATCCTTCTTCTCATCACTGCTACCATCTCTTCGTGCGACAACATTCCATCGAGATTATCATCGAAAAGTGTTATGACCACATCGACCACATGATCAGACAGGGGGATTCCAGTGACTTTCACAGCAACTCGCTTCAGCAGCTTCGAATCGATGGACATTCCTGCCATTTTGTGGAAGTGAAGTGCAATGTCGACGTCGTCGATGTGATACAGGAACTCGAAGAAAGCTTTGGTTTCATCAAAATTGACTCCTTTCGCGTTCTCTCCTTTGAACTTCCGCTTGACTCGCTTCAACATGTGTTTCTGTTTCTTCTCTCCGATCTGGGCATGAAGAAGAAGGAGCTGTGCGAAACTTTCTTCTGTGATAAGCCCATCCAAGTTCTCCATAGCATCACGGCGCTCGAACTCCATTTTCAAGATGTCATGTTGAAGACGTTCTTGAAACTCGATGAACTTTTCAGATGACAGACTGCCCTTCCCGTCCTTCCCGAAGAAGTATGCTTCCAACGCTGAGTTGGTTTCGACTCGGTAGGAAGTGTTCGGTGTCACGTGGTCACGATGTCTCTGTCCAACAGTGGTCTGGGACATGATCAGTTGCTGAACCTTTGTGAACTCCTCCTTGTCCAAAGCGCCATTCCCGTCTACGTCGAAAATCTTGAAGGCGAGTGCAAAGTCAGCATGGGACGCTGAAGTATACATTATTTAACTGAGCGGAGCGTTTGATCTTACTCGATAGCAACGTCATAAGGAACAGATAATCGCTGAAGTTGATTAGTCCGTTTTCTCCAAGTTTGTAGAAAATACTATTCGGATCAGAAAACTTATGTCGCTTGTGTTTCTGAAATTGTTTAATTATATGTCGGATTACAACAAAGTTATCTCACCTCTGGATTGTACACTTTGAAACTGTCAAGACCCCAACGTCGAGGCTGCATGACTCCAGGAGTGAATGAGCGAAGGAAGTCTTCTGGTGTCATGAACACTTCAAATACTCGACCACTTTCGTCGTTCGGGTCGATAATCTGAAATACAACGTCAGTTATGTTTTTTACACTGATCGTTACCTTGAGTGTGGCGAAGTATCTGAATATCTTGTCCGGAGTGGAATACAGACGCAACCGGTCCTCGTATTCAATAATCCGCCGCTCTCTGAACCCGAGTTTCTTCTTTTTCGGCTTTTCCTTGACTTCCTCAACTTCGCCGCCATTCCCAGAAGATTGCTGCAAAAGGATAACTTCGAAAAGTTTTTAGCAGATAACAATCGGCTCTAGAACCTAAAGCAACTAATATGAGCTCAGAAGAGTAACTGAAACTGACTATTTTATCTCGAAAGCATAACACACAAGCCGGTATTAGATGAACTAGCTGGAGCGGCTCACTTCTTTCTGAGATGCTTCTGGTCGGAATGATGACGACGCGCCTTTGATTTGGTCTTTCAACCTGCAAAAGAAGATTTCCATCAAAAATGGCGATCTGAGTCTTACCACTCGAAGTCGCTCATCAGAATAACCATTCCAGCAATCACCATAACATAATTCCAGTTGTATAGCTTTCGGAGTGGCGGCCAAATGTACGGGCGATGCTGGTAAACTGTGGTCGAGTAGTGCGAGTAGCCACGTCCACTTTCTCTGAAACAAACGAATAAGCATTGAAAATCCCGAACAGGAAACTCTAATACCTGTCAGTATAATGGAACACATCCTTTTTCTGACGGATGTTTCCGAGAGCCGTGTAAGTTTCGACGGGATTCACAACTTTCACCGAATTCGGCTTTGAGCTGCCTGCGAAAAGGTTGATTATCGATTTTCCGCGAAAACGGCGTAAAGTACCTTCGGATGTTGCTGGTGCCGAAGTAGATGTGCGGTTAGCTAACACACATAACGGCGAATTTTTGAGGAAAAGAACAGGTCGAAAAGAGCAACGCAGCATGCGGAAAAAATGTTAAAATGGGAGCTCGAAGCCAGGGCGGTTCTGTTTTTTCTCGCGACGCGGTCGATTTCTCAATGGAGCGCACTTGCTGACTGTCTGCGTCTCTCGTTCCGCCACACTCTCTCCGTTTCCATGGTGGCTTGTTGAAATTCTGGCGGTCAGCTGCTATCAACTTCTCTATATTTTCATAAATAGAGTGATTTATATAATAATTAACTGCTTTGAAATTAGTAAAAATTATTTATTGTATCAAAGAGCTGCAAACAGAATAATGGTAAACATTGTCGGATGGACGCCGACATCGAGAGCGGTAAGTTGATTTATCTGTGATAAAGTGACATTGAAAAATTGCAGGGAGATCCCAATCAAAATCTTAATGAGTTTATCTCTATTTTCGATGAGGAAACTACAGATCAAAACTGTGAGCAACGTGATCAAGCAGTTTTAAACTCTACTTTTCAGATCCACTCAAGAGATCGGGTCATCGCTGCTTCACTGACAACGATTATCTCTATGTGATTGGCGGATATTGTACAGAAGACTTTATTGATGGACGAATTCTCAAGGAGCTGTGGGCAATGAGTCTGATGACTTTCGAGTGGAGACGCTACCAAATTCAAGGAGATTTCCCAGAAAGACTCGCATCGTTCGCCCGTAATTTCATCAATTTCTTTTTTCTTCTCAATTCTTTACATTTTCAGTCATTCAACTTGCTCCCTACTCAAAGCAGATCATTATATTCGGCGGAAGCAGTACCGCGTTTGGGATATCCTCCTCAAATTCGCTCCATTTGATTCAAGTGAACAACGAAGATTGTATGGCGACGTCTCGAAAACTCACAGTCGAAGGAGAAGCTCCTCAACCAATGTATGGACATGCGATGTGTGCAGGAGAAATCCCAGGAAAGTACTATATTATTGGAGGAACCGAAGGCAACATTTTCAACTTCAATGTCACTTCCGTGACGATGAAACTGAATCCAAAAGCAGACAGTGATGATAAGTACACATGGCACTATGAACAAGTTTCCAATAACGAGGTACGTTGTGAGCAATTTTTTCTTATGGAATGTCTCAGAATCCCCTCTTCGACTAGATATAGATTTTCTAAGAATTGCTACCCTAACTTTGCTTGTGAGATGTCTGGGAGCCTCTTCTCAGCCAGATATAGATTTTCTAAAAATATATAGCCTACTTTGGGGGAGATGACCTTCAAATTAAAAATCCTTTTCACGATAACTCATTTTCAAAGAATTATCCTGGAAGATACCGTTTGGAAGCAGTCTACGATGACAAGAAGAACTGTCTCCTGTTCTTTGGAGGAGGCAACACTGAGCAAGTTTTTGGTTTTGATAAGGTACGTGAAATGATAGAAAGACACTCGGATAACGGTTTATTCTACAGATAATCACTCACAATGTAAATACGTGTCGTTCCGGAGAACTCTCCACCGTCCCTGATCCGACAGACGGCTTTCCAAGTCCCCGTCGTTGTCACACTCTTGTCCGTCAAGGCAGAAACGTCATTATCACCGGAGGAGTTTCTCATCATAGAATCCGAGGACCGGTAAGAAACACTCGAGATATGTTGGGAACCATTGTTTTTCTTTCAGCCGCATTTTTCCGATGTGTGGATTTTCAACTTGGACAGTTTGACATGGAAGAAATGTCAATACTCGCTCCCGAAAGCAGTGTTCTTCCATGATTCTGTGATGACGAAGGAAGGCTGGTTGCTCTCGTTTGGCGGTGTGCACGGTCTGGAAGCTACCGCTCCTCGAAACAACATGCTCATCGGTTCCTGGTTCGGTGTTCCCTCTCTTCAATCTTTTGCCACCGAGAGTCTGAGAAAGACGTACCCAGAGGTGAGATCTTTGAAAAGTTCCCTTGCATAAACATAATTTTCCAGATGTTTTCGGGTTTGTACTGCGGAAACTTCCGTCAAAGTGCTGTGATCGAGACTATCATGGCGTTCGCGAGAAAAGAAACAATCAAAGAGAAAGAGAGACAGATTATGGAGGCGGGAAAAATCAAGTTCCACGAGGGAGTCGATAGAAAGAGACACTACCAGAACGAAAATGCGAAAAAGTTCATGGTGACCGTGGTGAGATTTTTTTTCATTTCTAAATTTCTGTATTCTTCAAATCGATGAAATCTCCTGATAACTCGCAGTATACTCTTTACGAGTTCCTAGAACAAAGTGGGAGACGGCTCGCTGAACTTGAGTTTGCTAGAAGGGAAATCGCGGTTTGTACAGAAAGAATGATTGTAATTTGATGGAAAATTGATTAGCAACTCGACAAAATGCAATGGGAGAGACGGGACAGAGACGGCATTCCCGTATTTCTGGAGAGATCGACTCCGAGTGAAGTAAGAGAAGCGATGAAACTGTTGATAGAGCATAGAAAACAGTTGGGAGAGTGTGAGATAGGCTCTGAAATCGACAAGCTCAAGATTATTTGGGATATCGTGGTAAAAGATAGACTAGAAATCGGTTTCTGAATACGAATATTTGAAGTCGTAATTTCAGGGGGAACACGATGAAGGAGCTGTGCAGCGACGACGCGCACGACGTCAGCAATTGTTACTCCGTAAGTTGACACTTAGCATCTCACTGAAGAACATCTTAACTTTAGTTCAACGTCGTTTAGAAGAAGATTTTCAAGCTGCCGAGGTGCCGATTGTGCCGGGAGTCCGACGAAATGTGATGGACTTATTCAGAAGAGCTGGTGCACGGGACATATTCAACAACTTACTCGCAGCAAACCCGATGCCAGGAGAAAGAGATTCTGGAGACGAGGACAGCGACGAAAGTGATGATGACGTTATGATTGTCGAGGTTATCGATGGGAATGGACCACAAGCTGCGGAGCAGTGATATAGATTTGCACTGATTGCTCTATGATTGTTTTGCCACGAAATGTACAGCTTTCCCTCCTCTCAGTGTCTCATACGAACCGGTCAACACAATAAAGATATCTTTCTTCAGTTGTATACTTTTACAGTAGTTTTTATGTACTTCCAATAATCTTCTAGAGGTTCAAAAGGATTTATGATCGAGTCTGGCTGTAAAGTAGTAAATCACTGGGAAACCGCGCCGCAGATTTGCAATAATCCGAAAGGTGGGCGTGGTCAACGGCGCTGATTGGTCAGAATGTGGGATGGCCGTGTATTTTCTAGGTCACCATTTGAATCAAACATTTTCGGAGCGTTTCGCGTAATTTATTGGAGCCGTCAAACATTGTTTGTTTCTCATCGATAATGGCTCACTGCTTGATGCAAATTAACCAGGTAAATAGTTTAAATATTTACTCACTCAAATACGCGTCTTTTTCAGTGCGGGTTTCCAAATTGCGGCTTACACTTCGCCAATCAGTATGATCTTACTGCACATATCGAATACACTCACATTCGTAAGTGTTTTATTTGTTTTAAAATGTTCTAAACTGTCTGTTCCTCCAGCTATGATCGAGGATGACGTTAAAAGGAAAGCAGCGGCTGCCGCGAATTCCACGAACGGAGAGCCACCTCCGCAAGCGAACAACTTGCCTCTCAGCTATTACAGCAGAGTCTTCCGTACTGCTTATCGTCCGAATTCGATAAAGCCAGAGCCCCTGAAAGTGTCCTTCAATCACTACAAACGACGAGCGATCCGAGAGAAACAAGTCCATATGCCGCAGCAGTATTTCCGTATTTATCGAGATATGATGGCTAAACAAGGTCGCAACAGTAAGTTTTTTGTCCCAGACTTTGATTTCAAAGCTTTTTTCCAGTTTCTATCGAAGACGCCGAGCGTCGACTAAGCGACGTCGACTTTGAAGAATGCGGACCAGAGTGAGTGATGTTTAGTGTTCTCGTCTTTTGACAACAATTTTCAGAAACAATGAAGTTCGGTATCGATGTCAGATTGTAGATTGTATGAAGCGATACAAGAGCATGTTTGCTTTGCGTATGCACATGAAGCTAACACATGCTGTTTCTGTATCTGAAGACGCCAAGAGTCTGACGAATTACCCTCCAGAAGACATCAAGCCACCCACTCCAATCAGTCATCCGCAACCTATTCAATATCAAAACGGACCACAACAAGACAATCACGTTTCTTCGGGAACTCCATCGAACATGATTCTGGCTAGTAACCCCAGCAATGCCCGTCTCGCACAAAACTCTCCACTGCCCAGCATATCGTTCGGAACTGCCGCCCCGGCCGTTACATCTTTCAAGTGTACCTGCTGCTCCAAAAGATACAAAACACAATCTGGACTGTCGAATCATATGCTGGCAACACATCAGAAGAGTAATATCAGTTCCAATTTCCCTAAACAACGTAGAAAAGTTCCAGTATCGGATAGCGCAGATCCAACGCCGCAGGTTTTGGAGCAACTTCTGTCGCAGTGTCGAATGCAGAAACAGCAGGAGGAAGGAGCCGCCGACCAGAATCAACAGAAAGGAAATTCGGCGAATTCGAATCAGCAAATGACGATTGGAAATGTAAGTCGCATCGCAGGAAATTGTCTTTCTAATTCCCTTAAGCTTTTGAAGAATTCTTCGAACATCCGTTCCTACACTATCTCATCGAGCACGGCGCCGCTTCGGTTCTCTCAACAACACTATCAAGTGAATATGGACAACCAACCATCGACTGGACAAGTTCTGCAGATGCAGATGCAACATCAGAGACGAGTGAGTTGAAGAAGAGTCTTTAAATTTCGAACGCTTCATTTACAGATGAAACTTCTCGAGGAGCAACGAGCCCAACAAGCCGCCGCCGCTGCTCAGCAACAACAGCAACAGCAAGTTCATCCCCAACAACAGCCGATGCAGCAACAGATGCAAATGCAACAACATCAACAACAGCAAGTGCAACAACAACCACAACAACATCAAACCGTTGCTAGCCACCTCGCACAAGGACCTCCGCAGTTCGCTCCCCAGATGCAACAACAATCGATGGGACCGCCGATGGGACCTCAGATGATGCAAGCGCAACAAGCTCCACAGCAACTAGGACAGATGCAGCAGCAGCAACAGTTCCATCACATACCGATGCAGCAACAGCAGCAGCAGAGTCCGTATCCACAACAAATGCAGCAGCATCATGCGATGAACCAATCGAACCAAATGCAACATCACCACTACCAACAACAGAGTCAGTTCCATCATCAACAGTCTCCCCAGTTCTACCAACAACAGTCCCCACACCATCCATCTCCCCAGCAACAGCAGCAAGGACCTCCACAGAGGTCCCCGATTCCATTGTCACAAGCATTGCCTCCGCTAAATTCGATGACTCAACAACGGACACAAATGCAACCAATGCCTCCACCAAATGTGAGTTTTTCTTCTAAATCGTTTCCTTTTGTGTACAGTTTCTTTTCAGTCCGCTCCGATGCACCTCTCTCCTCCAAACCAACAACGCCCGATGGATCACTCGGGATACGGTATGATGACGAGTCCTCCGAATGGACAGCATCCACAGCAACAGCAGCAACAACAGCAGATCCAACATCCGCCACCGCCATATAATATGTGAACCTGTACATAGTAATAATCAAATAATAGATAACGAAAGAGATATTCGTCTGCTAGGGATCCTCTCTCTCTTTCTCTGGTGCTTCACATTCCCGTCCCTGTTCCAATTTTCATTGTATTATATCTGATTGCTTCCGTCTGCGACGTTCTTCAATGGCTATTCTCTATTACGCTTGTCATCACTTATAGATCTTCTGACCTTTTTTCCTGCAAAGGACTTACTTTTCGGACTTCTACTTTATCTAATTAGCAATTTCTATTGAATTCTAAGTTTTATCCAGTATTCTATCAACATTTATCATAGGATTTCACTTGCTTATTAAACAATTAACTCGATAATGAAATTTCCTAATTTTCCACTCTTTCCCCGCTATTCTCTGTTTTCAGGGCTCACAACCCACTTTGAATTATCTTTTTCTCAACATTTTATCTTGTTTTCCATCCAAATTTTCTATCTTTCAGAATGGAGGATGCTTCAGACAATTCAGACTCGCTCTACTTCACACCTCTGTAAGTTTCCTCTTTTCTGATTCTCAGAACACTCCGATTTCAGTGGTTCCGGACAGGAAGTCGGCAGATCATGCCATCTTCTCGAGTACAAAGGAAAACGTGTGATGCTCGACTGTGGTGTGCATCCCGGATTGAACGGAGTCGACGCCCTGCCATTCGTCGACTTTGTCGAAATTGAAAACATCGACTTGCTTCTCATCACACATTTCCATCTGGATCACTGTGGCGCACTGCCTTGGCTCCTTCAGAAGACTGCGTTCCGAGGAAAATGCTTCATGACTCATGCGACGAAGGCCATTTATCGGATGTTGCTCGGTGACTACGTTAGAGTGAGTTGATTACATTCCATGAACACTTCAATCAACGCTGAATCCCAGATATCGAAATACGGAGGTGCTGATCGTCATCAACTGTACACTGAAGATGATCTGGAAAAAAGTATGGCGAAGATTGAAACGATTGATTTCCGTGAGCAGAAAGAAGTGAACGGTATCCGATTCTGGCCGTATGTAGCGGGACACGTGCTCGGAGCATGCCAGTACATGGTGGAGATTGCTGGAGTCCGTATTCTGTACACTGGAGACTTCTCATGCCTCGAAGACAGACACTTGTGTGCAGCTGAAATACCGCCAATTTCTCCGCAAGTCCTGATCACAGTATGTTTTTTTGTCGATCGTGATTCATCCTTTCCCAATTCTTATCTTCTAGGAATCAACATACGGAACCCAAACACACGAAGACAGAGGAGCCAGAGAAAAGCGGTTCACCCAGATGGTCTACGACATCGTGACTCGAGGAGGACGATGCTTAATCCCGGCATTCGCCATCGGTCCAGCACAAGAACTCATGTTGATCCTGGATGAGTTCTGGGAGGCGCATCAGGAACTTCACGACATTCCTGTCTACTGTGAGTTACATAATCTCTGTTCCCATCATTATTATCTTCTTTTCAGATGCCTCTTCTCTTGCCAAAAAGTGCATGTCAGTGTACCAGACATTCGTGAACGGAATGAATTCACGAATCCAGAAGCAGATCGCAGTGAAGAACCCGTTCATCTTCAAACATGTCTCAACTCTCCGTGGAATGGATCAGTTCGAAGATGCCGGTCCGTGTGTCGTCCTGGCCACTCCAGGAATGTTGCAGAGTGGATTCAGCAGAGAACTGTTCGAGAACTGGTGCTCTGACACCAAGAACGGATGCATTATTGCTGGATATTGTGTCGAAGGAACACTGGCAAAGGTAAAACGATCGAGAATCGAGACTGCTTTCACAATGAACTAACTTTCAGCACATCCTGTCCGAGCCCGAAGAGATTGTTGCTCTGAGTGGAGAGAGGCTTCCGATGAAGATGCAAGTCGGCTACGTATCCTTCTCTGCTCACACCGATTACCACCAGACATCGAACTTTGTGAAGGCGTTGAAGCCGCCGCATCTCGTACTGGTTCATGGGGAGTTGCACGAGATGAGTCGTTTGAAGTCGAGCATCGAGAGACAGTTCCAAGACGACAACATCCCCATCGAGGTCCACAATCCACGAAACACTGAACGATTGGAACTTCAATTCCGTGGAGAGAAAACTGCAAAGGTTGTTGGATCGTTGGCAAGAAGAATGCCAGAGAACAACGAGATTATCAGTGGAGTACTGGTCAAGAACAACTTCTCCTACTCGATTATGGATCCGAGAGATCTCGGAGGATACACATCACTCCGCATTTCGAGTCTGAACCAGAAACTCTCGTTGTTTTACTCGGGAAGCATCCGTCTTCTCTTGTTCAACCTTCAACAACTCAATGACGATGCCAGCTTGGTCCAAAAAGTCAAGCTAAAGGATTCCAAGAAGGGATCACCCACCCACGTCATCCATGTTTTCGGAGTAAGTGAGCAGCGAAATTGCTCTACTGAATAGAGTGTTCAGGGAAAAGTTGTTGTTAGCTGCTACGGAAACGACCAGGCGGCTGTTGTGCAATGGGAATCGAACCCGGTGAGCGATATGTATGCTGATTCAGCCATCGCAGCAATCATGCACGCACAGACCAATCCTGTTCCGGACAAATGTAAGTCGGATTGCAGTAACTAGATAGAATAATCACATGTTTATAGATCTTCCTGCTGCTTCGTCATTCCCCACTTTCAATAATGCTATCGAAGGAATGGTCAAACATGTAAGAACCTTCCTGACTCATTGAATAACCTATAATTTATCTTCAGATCTGTGGAGATGACGTGTCAATCGTGACGAGTGATCGTGGACTGATTGCCAAGTTCGAGGAAGACGGCAGACGTCTTCTCGTCGAAGGAACCTCCGACGGACCAGTGATGATGGGCGGAGACGATCCGATGGACGACCCCACCACTTCCCATCTGCTTCAGAATCTGACAGAGAAGATGAGACAGGTAATGACGTAGACACTATTACATCACGCCCATTCACCGGTCCCACATTCAGATTGTAACTACGAACGGCGCAGAAGAGGAAAACGATGATCACTTGGAAATGGAGTATTAGTGTGTCTGCTGTCAACCATCGATCTCAAATTACCTGCCTCTCTTTCTCTCTTTGTTTATATTCATTCAGATAAGAGTCACTAACTTATTTCTCATTTTCCCCATTGTTCTCTTGTTTTTCTTTCCTCTTTCCATCCCCCTGTGTTAAAGTATTCCTATATTGCCGAATAAACTGTAACCTTTTACCACTTCCGGTCTCATAAGCGTGTTCATCGCCGGACTACTTTTTGTTTGAGAGTCTCCGCAAGCAGGGGAATTCCGAAGACAAAACACATATAGTTAGTCGGTTTCGCCCGTCGTCTTCTTCTTCCCTCACAGGGCTTTTTCCCCGTCGCTTCCTCCCTTTTTTCGTCGATATTTTCCCTTCCCTGCGTCTCCCGCGCCTTCCTGCTCCTCCCCGCCTCGCCCGCTATCTCGTCATTCTGCCATCGCGCACTAGGAGACTCGTTATTCTATTCGCACCACCACCACTGAGGTTCTTTTCACTAGTGTATCACTTTTTGTTTTCTCCCGACTTGCCCTTTCCCATCTGATGCGTGTTGTTTAAAGATGTCAGTCCGAGGCATCCGGATATGGCGGCGGAATGATGCCCGATTCCAGCCGTCGATCCTGGTCGAGAAGAACGGACTCGAAGGGTCACTCCTCTTCCAAGGAGGTGCTATTGCCACGTTAGGTGAGTCCTAATCCAATTACTCACATCCATAATCCAATTGTGCCTTCAGACTCGGACTCAACGGAAGTGGAGAGGAGGTCTTACCAAAAGATCGTAGACTCCTATGGGCTGCTCGGAGTGCTCGCAATCACGAAGGATGAGTCGGTGTTGGTGGCAGTGACAGGAGTGTTGTCTGTGGGTCAACTATACGGAGCAGACATTCTCAAAATCACCAACGTTGAGTTCATTTCTCTGCGAACTTTTGGATCGGTGGAGAATGTGGACTCTAGAATAGTAGACGTAAGTTCTCGTCCTCTTCTCTCTTCCCTAAAGCGCCCTTCTTTCAGCTTCAACGACTTCTATCGTCGCAAATGTTCTACTTCTCCTCCCTCCAGTCATATGATCTGACTCGCTCAGCACAGCACCGCGACTCTCATGACGGAAGTGATGCGCGTTTCTTCTGGAACCGCAGTCTTCATTTCTCCTTTCAACGATACGGCATCGACACGGATAACTGGCTCTTGAAATGCATGGCTGGGTGAGTATCCCTTCTTCTTTCACTCTTCTTATTTATATGTTTCAGATCAGTACTCGTCCGTGTAGTGTATGTCGGTGCGAACACAGGACGTGTCGCCCTGATTTCTCGGTTGAGTTGCGAGAGAGTCGGCACTCGGTTCAACGTGCGCGGCGCCAATTATCTCGGAAATGTGGCCAATTTCGTAGAGACGGAGCAGTTGCTTTTGTTTGAAGAGAAAGAGTGCTCACTGCTGCAGATCCGTGGATCGATTCCGTTGTTCTGGGAACAACCTGGAGTTCAAGTTGGATCTCACAAAGTGAAACTGCGGGCGTTTGAGACCAGTTTACCTGCCTACCATCGACATCTGTCTCAGTTACAACACAGATACGGAGAGTTTGCAATTGTGAATCTATTGGGACGAAAGGAAGGAGAACGGATTCTGAGTGAAGCATTCAAGACTCAACACAAAAACTCGCACTTTGCTCCAGTTGTCGACTTCATCGATTTTGACTACCACGCGCAGATGAAGATCTCAAAGGAGGCAATAGTGCACTTGAAGAAGAAGCTCGTGCCACATATGGAGAAGCATGGGTTCTTCTATTCGATGGGAAAAGACATTGTCAAGTGAGTCACACACATTCTTCAATTCCAAATTGAGATTTCAGACGCCAGACTGGAGTGATCCGAACCAACTGTCTCGACTGTCTCGACCGAACCAACGCTGTTCAAACTGCCATCGGGCTTCAAATGTCGCATGGTCAAGTCGCCTTTCTCAATTTGAATGCAGGCAAAGTGAATGTGGAACAACGTGTCGAAGAGATTCTGAAAGATTTGTGGCAGAAGAATGGAGATCAGTGTAGTACGATATATGCGGGAACAGGAGCATTGGACGGGAAGAGCAAGTTGAAGGATGCTTCTCGGTCACTGGCAAGGACCATTCAGAACAACTTGATGGACGGAGCGAAGCAAGAGTCTTTTGATTTGTTCCTCACCGGAGCTGCCTATGATCCTCGTCTTTTCGATCGAGCTTGCAACCTGCTTCCACCTAGTCTGATTCAAGGTGAGTTGGATTCATTGAGAACCCAAAGTTTCTATACTATCGCTTCTTTTAGAAAACTATTACTATCATGGTAAGCGTAGAATGTTGTGATGTACTGATTGTGATCATTCATAGTGAAAACATGCTTGTTTCTTTTCAGTATTTGTCTTGTTATTTGTTTCAAGACATCCACTCAAGCTTTTCCTTCAGAATACGCCGACGCTGTCTCTCAACTGGTTGAGAGAGGTCCTGAAGTAGCTGAGCCCCACGCCATCAAGATATTCGTTGGAACATGGAATGTGAATGGAGGAAAGAACATCCACAACGTGGCATTCCGTAACGAATCGAGCCTCTCTCACTGGATCTTCGCCAATTCGATGATGCGTCTGGTATCTGTGGAAGATGAGCAGTTGGCAGATATCGTTGCGATTGGAGTTGAGGAGTTGGTTGATCTGAATGCCAGCAACATGGTGAAAGCCAGCACGACAAACCAGCGGATGTGGTGTGAGAGCATTCGGAAGACACTTGCCGAGAAGGCTCCGTTCGTCCTGATTGGCTCCGAACAACTCGTCGGAGTCTGTCTGTTCCTGTTCGCCCGACCACGCATCTCCCCGTACCTCAAAGATTTCGCAGTGGCCTCAGTGAAAACCGGAATGGGTGGAGCAACTGGAAACAAAGGCTCCGTCGCGTTTCGAATTGTTGTCTTCTCCACATCAATCTGCTTTATTTGCTCCCATTTCGCAGCTGGTCAGAACGAGATTAAAGACAGAAACGAAGACTTTGCGACGACGCTGAAAAAAATTCGCTTCCCATTGGGCAGGGACATTGAATCGCATGATGTCATCTTTTGGTTTGGAGACTTCAACTATCGAATCAGCATGTCTGGAGAGGAAGTGAAGACTGCCGTGCGGAATGGAGACTTTGCGAAACTCGTTGAACACGATCAATTGACTCAGCAGAAGGCACAAGGACAGGTGGGCACGAAATATGATATCATTCGAAACGAATCCTTTCAATTTCCAGACGTTCGTTGGTTTCAATGAGGGACAACTGACATTTGCACCGACATACAAGTATGACACGTTCAGTGACGACTATGACACCAGCGAGAAGTGTCGAGCCCCCGCGTGGACAGACAGAGTTCTGTGGAAGGATCAGAGGAATCGGGGACGGACGATGCTCGTGACGTACGATCGGTCTGAATTGAAGACGTCTGATCACAGACCAGTTGGAGCTGTGTTCATGGTAGACACGTTCAAAGTTGATGGGAAGAAGTGTGTCGAACTCATTGAAGATGTTGTCGAGTGAGTTCTCAACTTTATGATTTTTGTTACACTTATATTTCCAGATCCATGGGTCCTCCAGACGGAACGATTGTTGTCAATGTGGTTGGAAAGTCGCGATTCCCTCCGCAGATGTTCCCACCGATCCATGAAAAGCTGAAGGAACTGGGAGCAATGGTGCAGCTGAGCAAATTCGAGAACGGCGACTTGTGGATCGTACTCAACAGCGGGGAAATGGCTCTCGCTGCACTGAGCATGGATGGATTGACAATCGGAACTGAACGGATCGGGGTGAAACTGAGATCTCCGGACTGGTCGTATGCATTGAAGCCGCATCTCTCTGATTTCGATTTGGAGGCGTTTGAAGTGTCTCCTGATGAGGAAACACTGATAGGAGGAGCTGATGGAGCGGTGTTTGAGTTTGCAGGTAAATTGAATTGATTAAACTAGTTCTAATAGAAAATGTTCCAGACGAAGATGATGACTCGATCAGTCTTATGAGCATGACATTGACTGGCTCCGCACCCGATAGACCACGGCCCCCATCCGCGAGAAGTGACGCTATTAGTATTGGCAACTTCGATCGTCCCGTGGAACGACAAGACATCTTCTCTGCTTCCATGCCAACTCGAACTTCTTCTGCTTCCCTCGCCAACAGTTCCTGGTACGAGCACGTTCCTCCACTGGCTCCTCCGCAAACCAGACCATCTCAAACCAACAACAACGACAAACTACCATCCCAAGCTTGTCTCTTCAACCCATTCACCCAATCTGCTCCTGTTGCCCCTCCACCTCTCTCTTCCGTACCTCTTCCACCCACTCGCGGAGCTTCCGCTGGTCCAGCTCCCCCAATGATTCCTGTCCGAAGAGCCCCTCCACCTCCCCCACCCAGACCCGTCATTCCACCGAGACCAAAGAACATGTAGATCTTTCTTTTGATTGATACTTAATTAGGATTTCTGTGCATTCCCCTAGCAATACTTATTTCAGGTTGTCTTTTATTTATGGCATTTGCCTCCTCACTTGGGGCACACGCCCCCTCACTCCTGTCGATGTCTAGTCATTTATATTGCATCCCGTTGTTCCTACATCTTTCATTTGATTCGAATTGCCATTTTCTATACTTCCGATTTTCATAAATTTATTTATTGACTGTCTCCTCCATTTTCCTCTGCGCCATCGCATTTTCTTCTTCCATCAGACGCTTCCCTTCTTTCTTCACCTCTTCTCGCTTCTATTTCACTGGGAACCAAATTTTACGACATGTTTTACTAATCTGAACTGGAGAGAGGAAGAACCTCATAGCAGCGGAAGCGTCCTCGGGTGGAGAGACAGCAGAACGAGGTTTTTCATGGAGAGAGAGAGAGAAAGGGAAGATCACTTTCAGTAGAATCATTCATTTCAAGCGTGTTCTCATTTGCCGTGGCCCCCTAATCTTATTCTGAAATGAAGATTAGAAAAAATTCAGTTTCTCTCTATTCCCGACTAATGCCGTCCGGACAACAACTTCACGTCATCATCTTCTCGTCTGGTCAACAACTTCTCGTTTCATGTAAGCAAAACCGCGCGCACAGCGAATCCTACGAGTTTGCAAGTCTTCCCTAGTCGAGATCCTCTGTTCCTAGTAGCTGCTCACTTTCTGTTCCGAGCACATTCCAAATTCTGCGCAAGTGGTTTCTACAGTAGCGGTCGTAAGGT
>LR537884.1:4284-151720 GCA_900883565.2 Caenorhabditis panamensis | reverse complement strand
AAGTGGTTTCTACAGTAGCGGTAAACATCGCGGATTGCTGGATAGACTCTGCTCCTAGTTGCGGCTCATTTTCTATTCTGAGCTCATCTTTTCGATCCTTTCACATAATCTGCTCCTGTTGCCTCATCACTTCTCTCATCGCATCCCGTTGCTTCTACATCTTTCATTTGTTTCGAATTCCCATTCTCCATATTCCAGATATTCATAAACACATTCATTTATTGACTCATTTCCTATGTACACACCGAAGAAACAAAGAACAGAACATCATTCAACATTCCGAAGATGCATTTCATTCTCAACTCTCTTCTTCGAGTCTATCCAGAAAACTGCGAGGTTCAAGAGGAATACAGCAGCGGCGGACACTTGATTCGAGAATGTCAGTTCGTAGAACGCCTTCTTCGCAATATTCTCAAAAACGTAGTTGCCGATTACGAACTGCCAGGCGCATTTCGTATTCAGACTGATGGCGATGGTGGTCAGGTCGAATTGGGTGATGACGTGGCAGAGAGACAGTAGAGAGAAGAAAGAAGAGACGAAGAAGCCAGAGATGATGTAGTAGAAGAAGGGGAACTGCCAGACTTGAACGTAGAGGTAGAGACGGTGAATGTCGTGCTGGAAAGGGAAACACACTTTTAACGCTTTCTGGAAACTTGACTCACTTGCCAAAGTTCGTAGATGAAGAGGCAGAAAGAAACAAAAGTGCAGTGGGAGTAGATGAACCTGGAGGCACTGTTGCTGGAAGAAAAGCATCAGGAACTGACAAATCAACAAGTATCTCACTTTTTGATATACTTTCTAAGAGAAATCAAAGAATACACGTTGAAGAAAACGAGACTGATTCCGAAGAGAGCTCCGTTGGGTGTTAGTTCTCCGACGTTCACTGAAATGTTGATAAGTTGAAGTTTCCCTGAGATTTAGTACTGGTACTCACTTGTACTATGAGCAAAAACCACGGATAGAATAGCCATGACCACTGGAAACTTTCTTCCGATCTTGCTTCGTTGACTGCCTGAGGAATTGAGCATGATGAAGGAAACGACGGGAGGTACGAAGAGTTGGAGGAGACGAGCCGAGTTTGTTTCCTGAAAGTACTCGTGGCTCGTTGGCTTTTTTCTCTTGTTTTACAAACCAAAAAGAAGCAGTAATCCATGTATACGGTTATAGAAAACAGCATGGAAGCGGGAAACGCCTTCAAGTCAACAGATGTGTTCCATGATTTGCATAGATCCGGGAGAAGTGTCTTTCCCAAATGGAAAAGTGCTAGGAATGCGACTGATTGTAGGAGAAGTAACATGAGAGGGAATTCGAAGTACATTGCAGATATCAGTAAACGATACATTACTCCGGAAGTGAGAGTCGTGGCGAACCAAAAAGCAATCCTGAAGGTAGAAGAAGATGTGGGGTTTCTGGTTTAGAGTGCTCACGAAAGAAACTGGATGAGCATTGCTGCATTGCTTGCTCTTTTCATTCTAGTGTTTATTCTGAACCCGTTTCTGAATCACTGTTATCAATCTTTCCAGCTCAAAAGTATTCAAAGGTCAATTGGAACCTTTTCTCGAGTGTTTTCTCCCTTCGCAACTATATAAAAACCCTTCATTATTACGGAAAGAACAATAATTATTAGCTGTTTATGCCTTTGTCATCCACGGTCCCTTCACGATCTCTGGTTCGCTGTCTCTGACACATAGGGTTCTGGCAGCGACAACAGTGACGATCAGGAACAGCCTGCAGACGGGAATTAGGTTTTGATTGAACGTTTTGAAGTTTACCAGTTGACGATCCCAGGATACACGTCATAGAAGAGGTAAATAGAGAGATAGTAAGCCAGGAATGTCTCGGTGACTGCACGGACATTCGAGACGATTTGAGTGTTGAGAGAACCGTTCTTCTCGAGACAAGAGAAAGTTGTGAAGTGGAAGATGATTCCGGCGAGCATTGAGATCACTGGAAGGATTGGGTACAGAGGAATAGAAACTAGCAACTTACAGAAGACAATTATGAAAAGGGGATGGGCGGAGGTGATCATGTACATGAAAGCGTCACGGAGCTCGTCCTGAAACAAATGAATAGGTTATGATGACTTTCTGGAGATCTTTGACTTACGCGAACCATGTCAGCAAGAAGATAGAAAACAAGAGAGTTGAATGAGTGCATGTAGAGAATCTCAGTGTACTGAAAGAAATGCCAAAGTCATAAGAACAGTAACTCAACTCACGTTGTAAGTTTGAAGATGTTCTTCGAAAAGGATGAAAGCGGCGGCTTGAAGAGCAGCTCCTGCGAACCCGTAGATGAAGGAGTAACGGTCGATGGAAAGGTCTAGGTTTACTGAAAAAGGAATATTTAGAACTGACACAATCATACAAAAGGAACCTGCAACAGCTGAAGCAATAGACAATCCCAGAATAAGAAGTGTCTTGTTCTGATCAACCTTCTGTTGTCTACTCCGGGCAGCCAAACCAAGAAGAATGAAGACTGGGGTGAGTCTCTTGATGGAGTCGAAGTTCGGCATGGCGATTCCCTCGAAAGAAGCAACAGTGATCCATTGGGAAATGGTGTACATGATGGAGGGAACTACAATATGACGTCCTTTCTCGAAGCAGTATGGAGCAACTTTCAGAATACCCAGGACTCTATAAGACAAACTATCAGAAGTTTGTTGTGTATGAAATACTCACCTGGAGACTTCAATGACAAACAGTGTGGCTGCTGACTGCATCATGAGGATCACAACTGGATAGTCGAAGAAGAATCGAGTGACCATGATCTTTGCCATCAAAGAGCAGAACACCGTAGCACACACGAATGTGATCATGCTAAAGACAGGAAGATTTCTTCACTCTAACTCGTTCCTTAGCTACTACTAAAACAGAACTTTCACTCAAAATATTGCCTGGAGTTTCTGTAGAATCCTTGAAGACACCTAACGATAGTTGGCAAAAGAGATCTCAACGTGGCACTCAGCCGGATTAGAAACTGTGGATAGTGGCATCTGATGGAGAATGTCGGCATGTTTTGGGATTCGAAATGAACCCAGATGTACCGACTGGTGTGTTTTGTTTCCCACCCATCCTACGAAACTGCTGATGGCATCATCCTGATATCTTTTTGATCGTCGACGAAACTACATTCACACGCTCAGGTACCGTGTGTTTTCAGGTTCTGGTTCCGCCCCTCTCACCCAAGTCAGAAGATTTGTAGCCGTAACCCGCGCATCTTATCTCGTAATGTCAGATCAGAACAAAAGATCATCCGTGATTCAAACAACTCACCTCCTTCCAGCTGCCGTCTTTACAGCTCTCATCTTGAAGCTCTTTGGATGAATGGATACTCTAGGGTGAACGAAGGAAAAATTGAAGGGAAACGTCGAACAAATCGAAACGAATAGAGGGAAAGCCACGAAGAGGCGCACCCGTCTCTCCGGTTTTTATCGGAGCCGCGCATCTGTGTCTCTGTATCCGCGAACCAGATCCCTGACAAATCTGGCGACGATTTAGACAAGGAACGACACTATCGATTCGGAACGGAAGAGTTTACTGTTTTCATCTAGTTTATTTGAAATTGAAAAGTCAAAGAACACATTATCAGAAGGTTATTACTTTGGAAGGATCTCGCGTTCCTCCTCGGCAAAGATGGTCTCCAGATTGATGATTCCGATGTCGAAGGTCTTCTTTGGTTGTTTTCCGCTGGTGATGTAAGACTTTGGCAGCTTGAACTTGATCTTGCGGAGTCCCGGCTGAAACTATTGTTCACCAAAGATCTCTGAGGACCATCTCACCTTCAACTTGCTGTCATTGCAATCGTGGTAGACCTTGAAGATCGGGTCAATGTCAGTCAACTCAGCGGTTCCTCCTTTCAGGTTGAAAAGTCCAGAAGCATCGGTGTATCCCTGGTCGAGAAGATCATCCGGATCTGGTCCAGAGTCCTCTTCCCACAGCTTCACACGGACTTGGTTGGCTGGCTTGTCTCCACACATCAGCTTGCCCTGAAACCATTCCATGCATCACACGGACACTTTAAGGAACCGTACTTTAACCGCAATCGATTGATCTCTCATCGCAACGACGACTGCGACAAGAAGCAGAAGGATCCACGCGGTTCGCATTATCTGGAAGAAGAATTATTGAAGACCGAATGAATGAATGAATGAAAATCTCTAAATGATTCGGCCAGAGAGAAGCGAGGATGTTGACAATTGGCACTGATTGACGGGCCAGTTGTCGGCCATTATCACAGAGAGTTTGTTTGTTATCAGAGAAGCATCAACTGAACAAAAAACACGTCGTTTCGTTTCGTCGAAAGGGTTTTATGACCGACTGAACTCTACTGATAATGGGCTCAAGCTGTCAATCAAAGGGAGAGTTTGGGGGAGACGACGGAGACGGAGGGGGTGGATGAACTGATAAGGAAAGAGACGGAGCGACGAGGAAGTTCTGAGGAGATCAGGGAGAGATGAGATATTCCTTGGGCTTCCAGCTTCTGAAACTTCTTGACTATGTCCATTCATGACTCATCGAAGAAACGAGTATGTTCTGGTTGCCCTGTCATATCAAAGTCCGTGCCATTTGATGTTTGGATCTCTGTCGAGTCAACAGATGCCCTTTCCATCTGCCGTCCGCCTGTGTCACATGACCGTTTCCGATTGACCCTTCTATTTTTGAATGTTGTTCTTTATGAGCACGTCACCGCCCGAGTTTAACAACACTCGCTGACTCACCAGGCGCTCCCGGGCAGGCTCCGCCCTCGACAGTTGTCGCCTTGTTTCCATAAAGTTTCCGTCTCCCTCCTCATCCTGTCACTTCTGTCTTTCTTCTTCTTCTTCTCAGTTTGTTCTTTTGACTGATTGATTCCTGATCAACACCGAAACATGCCTATTTTTCCAGATGAAATACACATTTCTTCTCCTCTGTGCCATCTTCGGATGCGCAGTGGCCATGCGCCAACAGTCTGTCGCCGTTCGAGGAAAGCTCATGTGCGGCAACAACCCGGCTTCTGGAGTCAAAGTGAAGTTGTGGGATGAGGACGACGGACCGGATCCGGATGACGTGCTCGACGAGGGATTCACCAACAACGACGGAACCTTCCACCTGCAGGGATCGGAACGCGAACTGACCAACATCGATCCGGTGTTCAAAGTGTACCACGACTGCGACGACGGAATCCTCCCGGGACAGAGAAAGGTCAAGTTCCGTATCCCAGACAAGTACATTTCGGCCGGTGGACGTGCTCAGAAGATCTTCGAAATCGGAGTGCTCAACTTGGAGACCATCTTCCCGAAGGAGGAACGCGATCTTCTGTAAATCTCTGTGACTTCTGCTATGATTTTTCAACTTTATCGAACATTTTAAATTAGTAAACCGTCATTTATTCGATACCCGATAAGTTTATACTCGGATAAGCAATGATACAAATGTCCCTGCATCAAAAATACAATAATATGGTAAATACATCACGAGTTAGAATCCGATATCACGTTGCTCCAATGTGAGCTCCAGGATTTGGATAAAATCCAAATATCCAAGGTTGGTATAAGCTACTTTCAGAAGGTCGCGCATGAATGGGTTGATTGTATCCTTGTTCGCCAGGAAAAGTAGATGGCCCAACTCCAGGGCGTTCTTGTATAGTCCTTGCTCGTTACATGACATGGTTTCAGCAAAAATCCGTTTAATAATCTCTCCGACACGTTGCTCGTGTTCTCGTATTCCGACAAGTCTCAGAGACCTGAGCAGTAGCTCGAGAGCCGCTAAAAGCATCAATGGTTTGAAAATTGTGTGATTTAGAACTCACCAGGCTCTTTGTCCAGCACTCTGTACCCTGTCATTCCATTCTCCAGTGCCAACAGTATTCTTCCCCAGCCCTCGTAACCGCCGATACACGCGAACTTCCGGATCCTTATGAATTTTTTGGCATCGGTACTTATTCCGTTCAATACATCATCGTTCTCTGTGTTCAATACTGCTTTCGTGACACTTTTTTTGTCTCTCTTCGTGATCCCGAACATCAAACTTTTCTCGCAGAAATCCAGAATCGCATGATTCATCTCTTTTCCTACCACGGTCACTTCTGGCACGGTCTTCAGATCCACAAACACTATCATCGGGATCTCTTGTGATGGACTGTCTCTCCAGAATGCGTAGCGGCCGACGGCGCACTTCAAGAACGTCTGCATCTCGGGAAGATCGGTGGCTTCGCGGTCCAGCATGATCAAATCGATCCCAACGGCGGTTGATTCTCCTTTCAGTACGCGGAACGGACCGACCAGAGTGGCTGTTTTGTCTATCTGTCTGAGCCTTTCTTCTGAAAAAGCAGGATTTATTCAAAGATTCGTGTTAACCTTACCGATGTCTTGATTCTCACGGTAATAATCGACAGCCGTCACAGGCATCCATTCCGTGTTCTTCATGACTATGGTAGATCTGTCGGTTCGCGGAGCCTTAGGTGCTTCATTTTCCTTCTTTCCAGATATCTTGCTGTGTCTCCTCTTCTTTCCCCTCGCCATGGTTAGTGATTAGATAAGTCTGAAAGGGTTGAATGGTAATGTGAGTGAACCAAGGAAGTAAAGAAGGATTAAAAGAACCAAGAAACATGCAAAGGAAGAGAAAGTGATGATAAAATGCTCCTGGAATTGTGACAATTGAGAGTAGGACAGTTGAGAGACGCAGGCATTAGTCTGCGTCTCTGTTTTTCGCGCGCTCTTTCGTCGAATTCGTGGCGAGACCCACTCGCATGGCGCAGCGCCAATTGTCACAACTCCAGGATTGCATCATATACAAAAGGAGAATAAACGTTTATCATCACTAAAACAACAGAAAATTATAAAGATCAACTACTACAACAATAAAAAATGCTAACCTAATAAGAAAGTTAATCTATACATACACGTATCATCATTGAACATTCACTTGCTCGCTTCTGGAACTTTATCAGGCGACGGAGCAATCGATGGGCGATTCTTTGGATCGAACGGATCCGGCAGCTTCAGTCCTGATTTGGCTTCGAAGAATGTGTAACTGAGAAGGATCGAATCGAGGTACTCGAGTGCTGGATCATTCACGTAGTCCGGGTCGATATAGAAGAACACTGGCAGATCCACTTGCTCTCCCGGATTCAGAATTTGTTCCTCGAAGCAGAAACATTGAATTTTGTTGAAATAATAGGCAGCTTGGAACGGTGTCAAGTTGTAGCTGGAGATTCCAATGATCGGTTTGTCGGTTGGATTGCGAGCCGTGTAGAAGGCGAGAGCCGTCTCTCCTGGGTGCACGTAGATCTGGAAACGAATCAGTTTTTACACGAAATTTTTCGAACTGAAACCTCATGTTGTTGTGGCTTAAACTCCCATCGCATGCTGGAAGGCACGTCCGAGTTGAACTGTACTCGAATCAACCGATCCTCGCACTTCTTCATGTTCGCAATCTTCTCAAAGTCCTTTGCCACTTGTGTCAAACCTCCGAATGATGTCTGCTCACAGAAGATTCGATATGCCGGGATTGCGACGAATGTGCATCCGATGGCGACGATGACAAGACTCATCACGTAGTACGTGTAGTTCTTCGTGTCTTCTGTTTTATCGAACCGGGCTGGTTTCTGGAACATATGTATTGCTATTCTCGATGCACGAATTCTTCGAATAGCTCACCTTTGAGAATTGCCGGATAACTTGGAAGTTGATAACATTCGAACTTTTTTGAAGATTTGCTAAACTCGAAAGCACGGAGGAATTCCGTTGTGATAGTGAGACTAAACATCTACTTGTAGGTCCCCATAATCTTGATAATGACATCTGAAAGAGAGTTTGGTCGGAACGAGATCGCGAAATGACAGGTGAAAAGTATAATAGGGAAACAGAACCCAGTTCTCGAGAAATCAGTTCAATGGAGATGAAAAACAACATTTATTTTTCTTCACACTTTGGTTTTTTGGTTTTTCGTTTTTCAGGCGGTGCAAATGGGTTCTGCTTCTCATAAAACGTCTTCAGCATCGAGATAGACCTCTCCGACCACACACCCGCCACAATTTGCACACAGTCTTCCATTCGATACTTTTCCGCGCAACCGACGCTCCGAACTCCTCCGAATCGCGGGTTCTCTGCTCCGTAGACCATTTTCCGGATTCCCAACTGATACATTGCTGAAGAGCACATGATGCATGGTTCCAGAGACACGTACAACGTCGCTTCCTTGAGCATCTTCTCGCATTCGGTTCCGTACTTCTGCCACATTTCGGTCACTGCCACCATCTCCGCGTGTCTCGTCGGATCGCCCGTCTCGTTCACCCGATTCCTTCCTCTTCCGATCTCCTTCCCATCCACGACAAACACACATCCGACTGGAACTTCATCTCCGTCGAGTGCTTCTTGTGCCAGAACAAACGCTTGCTCGAGGAACTCGCGATCAGTCTCGTTGAGTTGGTCATCTGACATTCTAATTTATGCGATGATTGGCGTGGTTTGGGTTTTACTCTGATAAATAGAAGATATCTGGTCGGTAATACCTTCAAATTTCAAACACAATAATATAAAACTTGAAAAAAGGAGAATTGTATTCGATAAAGCATAGAAAAGACGGGAATGATTGAGCTTCGAATCATTATTTGACAATATCAAAGAAGAAAGGCAACTTGTGAATGGAATATATCAATAATTAGAACATTAGAAAGTGAGATCAACCAGAATCATAGAAAAACGTTAAAAGGCAGCAAGTAAAATGTTTGTTAAGTGCCACTAGTAGATGGCTCCTGAGCAGATGCTTCCGCGTCGAGGTTGATCGTCGCCTCGTTCGTGTTAGTTATCATCTGTTCGAGACAGCGACCGAACTCGCGGAGGACCAGCCTCTCCATGTTCACAATCCGATCGTCTTCGGTTTGTATCTTCTCCTCGTAGAAGTTAGAATTTAGCTGCAACTGGTCAGGGATTGCGAATTGCAACGAGAATCATCGAACTTACCGCTTCTTCAGCCTGAGCAACCATGCACATTGTCGCGGCCTCGACGACTTCGTCCGTCATGTAGTACCAGGGGAAGCGTCTCGGATCCAGTTCAACCTTCGGTTTGTGCGGTAACAGGAGATCATCGTAATCATCGCCCAAATCATCAGTCATCACACTTCCTGGCCCGGAATCAGGGGTGGCAGTGCTAGAAGCGCCGTGTGTGAGAGACATGAGAGCACTTGTGCCAGGAGCAGAAGCACCTCCGTTCTGAAAGTAATTTGTATTAACCATTCTCGCCAGTGAACCTACATTGTATCTTGAATTCCGATAACACTCCGTGTTCTGACATCCTTTGCACTTGCAACGTTCTGTGCACGGCACTTTTGCTTCGTAGCACTCGCAATAGTTCTTAAGACAACCACTCTTCTTGCAGTGACATCCTTTCTGATGCAATCTTTCGATATCAGCTATTCCAGCTCTCGCTATTCCAATCTTGGGTTTGAACGCATTGGGGTTACGCTCCAGTGATTGACGAATCGCTTTGGAACGTTGACTGTCGTAGTCTATATTGTTGTGACAGTCCTTGCAGTTGCAGTCTCGGCAGAACTCTCCGTTCGCGAAACAGTCACAGTAGAGTTTCAGGCATTGTGATTTGGTGCAGTTGCACGGTTTTCTTTGACCCGGTGCGTAAACCTTCTTTTTTGTCTTCATGCGAACTTGATTCACTTGTTCCTTCATCTCTATGAAAGCTTTCCGCTGGTCAATCCCAGATTGTTCGGCGCCTCCTGATTTGCGAGCTGAAAGATGTTATGGTTAGGAACAAGTCTTGTGATCACCAGTTTACCGTTGCTTTTCGGCGTTTGTTTGTAATACATCTGTCCCGTTGGAGCATTTCTCGTTGCATCGTAGTGGGAAGCAACAGCGGCACTAGGCCCTGGCTGAAAAAGCTTGGGAAAGGCATTAGTAAGCTCTACCACCAATGACTTACTTTTCTTTGCACTGGTCTCGGTGGTGGGACGTAGATGCGATGTGCTTGTGAACTTGTAGGTTCCAGTGGCTCTTGTTTTATGACACCCTGAAAATCAACTTAAGTACTGGTTCTTTCTTAATTCGCATACATCGGCACTCTGATTGAGTTGGTGAACAAGAGGAGCTCCAGGTCGTTGTTGTGACTGAAAAAACAAATGGTTATGCTATTTTACAGAATGGTATTACCGGATTGTGAGGGACCAATTGTCCATTGACTTCAATAAACTCGGCTCCTTCCTCAAAATTTTCGTATATATCGGTGTCGTCGTAATAATCTCCGCCATACATCATGTCGTCCTCGTTCATTGTGCTCTGTAAATTGTAGTTTCATGAAGGAAAACCTGCCAGATCAATCAATAGAAGAATAAAAACAAGATTTCAGCACGATAATTACAGAAAAATAAGTAAAAACACAATTTCCGTAAAGGAAATCTGTGAAAAGCAGAGGATTTTCTTGCAAAAAATGTTTTTGCGCGCCGAAATTGACCACGGCGCTCGGCCCACAACCTCCTGTTGAAAAGTTTTGAGAAACTCGTCCACCAATCAGTGCTCGCGAGAGGGGCGGAGCCAACGACGCTGATTGGTTTGCAACCCTGGCATGCGATTTTGCAATGTGCGGCGCGCTTACTTTTCCACTGGGTTTCCGAATATGGAAAAACGGTTATAACTAAACTCAGAAAGCACAAAAAAATAGACTCAAGGTCTCAAAAAATCGGAAAAAATATGTTTCAAAACGTAACAGAGCTACTTTTTTGATGCAATTTTTAAATATCATAAAATTCGTGTTTTGGCGGTTTTCCAGTTATAAACTTCAATCGGTTATAGCTCAGCTCAAAGTTGATTAATCGTGTCCCCCGATGTTTTGTGAAATTTCTAATTTTTTTTCTCTACAACTTGACAGAGAGTTTTCTGGCATTTTCAAATCGCAAATCATGCAATTTCAAGTTTTCGAATATCACAGTACTAAAAATGGAGGGGGCGTGGCCAAAAGTCATGGCCGTGGCCTAGAAATCGCTGGCCGAGGTGGTGGGCCGAGCGCCGTGTTGACTTGAATGCGCAAAATGCAAGCGCGCTCCAATGAGAATGTTTATTTGAATCTTGCCTCGGCAATTCGCTGCGTAGCGACTCATTGAACGTGTGGATACGGAGTCAATCCTTGGCGCGAAGACTTCGCGACGGAGTTTTTTCCACTTTTGTCACCACCGGTATCCCTGGTAGACGTCACTCAACATGCCACCAAAGTTCGACCCAACTGAGATTAAGATCGGTAAGTGCTCATTTCTTATTCAAATCATCATAAGCAAGCAGAATTCAGTATTCCGGGATTGATTTCTGCGAATATTGGGTTTTTGGTTTGAAATTTGCATCATTCGAAATTTTTCGAAAAGTTTCCACTTCTCAAAACTTATTTTGTCTTTTCAGTGTACCTTCGTTGCGTCGGAGGAGAAATCGGAGCCACCTCGGCTCTTGCCCCAAAGGTCGGACCTCTCGGTTTGTCGCCGAAGAAGATCGGAGAAGACATCGCCAAGGCCACCCAAGACTGGAAGGGTCTTAAGGTCACCTGCAAGCTGACCATCCAGAACCGTGTCGCCAAGATCGATGTTGTCCCATCTGCTGCCTCCCTCATCGTCAAGGAGCTGAAGGAGCCACCACGTGACCGCAAGAAGGTCAAGAACGGTACGCATTTCATGCGTTGGGTCGGGAGTCGATATGCTCTCATCCCCTGGTCTTTTATTTCATGAGTTTGTAAAAGTTCTTGACTTAAAGACTGGTAACCCTAAGTGATTTTCATGCTCCGTGAGTTTGATTTTTCCTGGGTTTGGTGTTGTCTCGTCCCAACGATCTCCTCCTTATCGGAAAGCTTCCTCTTTGTTAAAAATTTGCACGTTCCCATTTCAGTGAAGCACAATGGAGACCTCACTCTTGACACCGTCATCAAGATCGCCAGAATCATGAGACCAAGATCCATGGCCAAGAAGCTCGAGGGAACCGTCAAGGAGATTCTTGGTACTACTAATTCTTCACTAGCACATTCTCATTAACCATGTTTCAGGAACCGCCCAATCTGTTGGATGCACCATCGATGGACAACACCCACATGACATCATCGAGTCGATCGCCAACGGAGAGGTCGAGATCCCAGCTCAGTGATCTGTCACCTGTTATTGTTGTTCCAATAAATTCTTGTTACCAATCCAGCGTGTAATTCGAGACTCAATAAATTATCACTCCGGATTATCCGATATTAGCTTCAGCGAACTAAGCTGGTGGGGTCCACTTGTTATCTTTGGAAAACCTAGTATTTAGTGTCCATCCTTTGCTTTGAAGATGAACGTTTTTCGAAACATTCTCTCAACATTTCGTCTTGTTTCGAAATACATTGATTGACCTCGTGATGCAAAGAAGACATCTGCGCCTTGTGCGCGAGCAAAAGAATGCATCTCCGCTAAATTTTGTCGTTTCGGAAGGAAATGTCTTGACATCTGGAACTTTTCTTTTTTCAGGATGGCGACATGTGATTCAATGTGTCCTGTCGCTGAAATCAGATTCCGCAGCAAGAATCTTCTGATAAACCGGCTCGAAGCGACACCAGAATCCTGCAATGGTCCGAGAGCACAATATGTGGCGGATCCCGAGAAGATGGTCAAGGAGTACTGCAGATCAGCAGCCGACACTCACAAATACAACAAACCAGAACTGCTGCGACCGTTTTCAGTGTTGCGTGGAACGATTGACTATCTGCTGCAGCTGTACGCTCCGTTCAAGGGTGAGATAGATTTGTATTCGTAGAAAAAGGGTCCCCGATGGTGGAGTGGTAGACGTATTGTCTACCACTCCGTTGGTCCCAGATCAATCCGCACCTTGTTTTCGCGCAACCTCCGTGAGTTTTCTGGAGGCAAAGCGTCCAGAAAGTGTGCTAAATGACAAAAGACAGAACCTTATAAGGGCCATGCACGGTATAATTTTCTCCGGTTATGGTAGTTTAATGGTTCTACAAACACATATTTTTGAAACTCAATTTAAATAGAAACAAAAAAAAACTCGAAATCATCTAAAAAGTATATTTCCATCAGACAGGCGGGAACTGGTGAAGTCAAGCGAGTTCTCTTCCATGTTTTCGTTCGTTTCGGATCGTCTTCGAGCTGTTCGACAGGATATGATCATGCAGGGAATGAGTGGAAAGAAGTCGGCTTATTTGATTGAGGTGAGTTGCTGATATTTTGAAGAAAAAAACCGATTGTCTTCAGAAAATGCTCCCATTCTACATTGAAACCGACGGAATGTGTAAAATGGAGAAATGTTCAAGTTTCGATCACAAGCTACACGATTTTCAGTTAGAAGAGTGCTTTGGAAGGTATTAAATCGTTTTTGCTTCATTGAATTAATTTTTTCCAGATGGTTCGAAGAAGTGTCAGCAGGATTCAAGCCGGACTCCCTCATATCCAAATGTTTCTTCTTCCGGCAACTCCATCGCAAGCCAACAATCCTCCACGATCTCTATATCCTCCGCCCTAGACTGGCTCCACGAGTGTTCGACTCCACCCGAGAAGTGATATCCGCATTCCAATCCGTCAACTACTATCGGTTCTTCTTTATCGTCCACGCAATGGAGCCAACCGAGCAGTACTCACTCTCCGATGCAATATCCCACATTCGGAAGGTGGCAATGAAGAACATAGCATTTTCCTTCAAGACGCCCGTTGCAAAACTGCACACTCGTATTATGGCGATATGGCTTGGATTCTCAGCGAATCCCGAGTTGTTCGACAACTTTCTCCGTTTGTACAATGTAACCCCTGATTCTTTCGGTTGTATTCTTGTTTCAGCCATCCATCCTGTTGATATACCCGATCTCGAATTCTCCTCTCGCCAGTATTGAATGTAGTTATTTATCAATAAACCCTGTGATGTCTTTGAAGCTTTCTCTTTCAAATTTACTGTTACCGTTCTTCAAGCGGGTAATTATCTTCATCTTTTTTTTTGTTGTTGATACTATTGCTCTTTTCTTTCTTTCTTTCTGATCAATCAACTGTTTTTTCCAGAATGGACGGTGTTCTGATGGTGTCGGATCTCTCGTGGATCCCCCGCGGAGTGGCCAAGGAAGTGCCGGACAAGGTGAAACTGAACGACGAGGAACTGAAGCAGCTGATCGAAGGAGCCATCCCGGAGTCGACTGATTACGACAACAGTGATGGAGAGGAGGAGGAAGACACGAAGAAGAAGGGAATTCGTGGATCTGGGGATGTGGAAATGAAGGAAGAGGAGGACACCGACTTCGAGAAGAAGTACATGAAGGGGTACAATGAGGAGGAGCCGGATGAGAAGGAAGGAGAAGACGGCATGAAGGGAATTGCGATGTACTCGACGAACAAGGAAGATCCGTATGTGACGACACAAGTGGATTCTGATGAGGAAGAGGAGAAGGAAGAGATCATGGTGCGGAAGGACGACAATATGGTCGCCGTTGCCAAAATCGACAAGGTAAATTCTGAAAAATCAGTTAGAAACAATCAATTTCTGTTCAGGGTGACTTCACTCTGGAGTGCTACGTGTACAACGAGGCCGACAGTGACTGGTACTGCCACCACGATTACATCCTCGACGCACCGCCTCTCTGCATCGAACCAGTTCAACATGACCCAGGAAACGAGGAGACCGGCAAGGGAAACCTGATCGCCGTCGGAACGATGAACTCGGAGATTCACATCTGGGATCTCGACATTATGAACACGGCTTCTCCCTTCCTGACACTGGGAAAGCAGGAGAAGAAGACGAAGAACAGAAAGAAGAGAGACAACAGCGCCCAGGGACACTCGGATGCCGTCATCTCGCTCGCCTGGAACCGTCTGACTCCTCATGTTCTCGCGAGTGGTGGAGCTGATAAGACTGTCGTTCTGTGGGATTTGGATGAGGCGAAGCCAGCACAGATTGTCGCTGATCGTGGCGGTGAAGTGCAGACGATCAAGTGGCATCCGAATGAGTCGACCTTCCTGCTTCTGGGAACAATGAAGGGCCACGTGCAAGTTATCGACTGCCGAGACACGACTGGAAATGCATCTGCTTCCTGGAAGTTCGAAGGACAAGTCGAGAAGGTTCTTTGGAACCACTTCAACCCGTTCACTGCATTCGCAACTTCTGATGATGGAAGACTCCGCTACTTGGACATGAGAAAACCAGGAGAGTGTCTCTGGGAAGGCGTCGCTCACGATGGACCGATCGGAGGATTGACGTTGTCGGCAGTGACAAGAGGACTTCTGGTTACTGTAGGAGAAGATGAGGTATGGATCAGTTCAGATCAGTAGCATTCAAATCAATTGTATTTCCAGATGATGAACGTGTGGAAAGTCGAGGACATCGGAATCGACAAGGTGCACTCGGAGAAGCTGACCATCGGAGAGCTCCACTGTGCCCAGTTCAACCCAGATGTCGCCGCGGTACTCTCCGTCGGTGGCACTGCTGCAGATCTGATCCGTGTGATCGATCTGACCAAGTACGAGCCGGTCGTCAAAGCTTTCTCTGAATAATCACGTTTTTTCTCTCTTTCCTTTCTTCTTTACTCTTGTTGTTTGTTCTTTTCTTGTTGTGTTCGTTGCCAATTTTCAAGTTGTTAATCTAATGAAACAGAAAAATTCAAGTGCTTTATGTACAGAAAACAAGCATCTAAATATCGAAAATCACCGCCTGCATTCTCGCTCTTTCCTGAGCAATAACTTCCCGTCTTTTCTGGGTAATCGATCTTCTTCGAATGGAATAGAAGAATCGAATGAGAAGAATGATCACGATGATAAGGACTAATGCTCCAATTAAATAAGCAATGTAATTGTTACTGCTGTTCGAGATTCTTGGGGAAAAGAGATGTGAGGATTTGCTTCGGAAGTACAGAATCGGATGCTTTGCCCAGCATCTACCGTATCCATTCTGAACTGGGCGATTAGGAAGGATGCAAGAAAACGGAACACTCACTGAAAATGTGCAATTCGAACTGGAAACTGTTCCGTGAATCGTGTCGAATTGATAAATGAAGTCTCCTCCCGATTGGAACTGAATAAGAACAGTTCAAAAGACGTTTTCAGGTTTCAACTTACCACAGCTGGTCGTCCAAATGTTCTCGAGGAGTTGGTTCGGAAGCAGATCGACACTTGGAGTTCTCCGTCAGTTGAACACTTTGGAAGAACATCTTCAACAAGCAGGTAACCTCGGTATTCAGGAAAGTCTTCTGGCACTTGTAGAACTTTTGTTTTGAAACTCTAAACATCAGAATAAGCATGAAAAATATAACAACCACATACTTCCCAATCAATCTTTCTTTCTCTGGCCAAGTTTGCTACCCATTCATGGGGTTTCTTACAGGGGCACATACCGAGTTGATCGGTGAAGTACTCTTTCAATATCACTGGATCTACAGGTTCCTGGCAAACAGGGTCTTTCCCGAATTCAAAAAATCCCCTGCGAATTGGAACTTCATGACACTCCGATACTGATTTTGTACTTTCAATGCTAAAAAAAACCCTCTAGGTTTCATATTCCTCGTTTGCAACACACCTTATAACAGACACCTCGGGAAACTTTGAATTGGCGCAGCTCAAGTTAACAACAACAGTCAAAGCAACCAGTAAATAAACGTAACCCATGACGAATGAGACTGTGATAGAGACAAGGACCCGTCATGTGAACCATAGAGGCGGACCATTGGAGCAGAGATAAGACAATAAGACTTGCCGACAGAGATAACGAACCTCTGATAGGGAGCCGAGGGAATGGTTTATGTTCATTATCACACGGGTCATGGGTTAGAATAGACTCTGGTTGAGTATTCAGGGAAACCGGAAGAGTTGTAGCAACAGAACAGTAGGGATCACCAGGTGACGTCATTGGAAAGAGGAAGCTCAGTAACTCAGTCTGTAGTCTTGTTGAAGATGTCTCGGTCAGCTTCCTCTAAGCCTTCGAACTTTGCTCGCCGCCTGCGCGGTGTCCAATTTTAGGGAATCGTATGCTCTTTGAAGAAGTCATTAAAATTTCATAAGCCGTCTCCAACGACATATTGCCTGCTCTAACATAGCTGTTTTCCTGCTTCTTCCAATCCCTTTTGTACCCCAGTCTGTAGTCATCCAATCCCTTGGTCCACTTCTCACTTTGACTTTGCCTTTCGGCATTGATGAACGAGTTGCTTGCGTTTTTGCGTGATTTGCATAAAGGTTGAAGACGTCGTCGAAACGAAAAGGAGAGAAGAAGTGAAGAATGAAGAAAAGATGCTCCCGGGCGGAGGACAAAGTGCTCGGCGAGCCGCGAAGAATTTCGGAGAAGGAAGCGAATAACTCGATTTCGGACGGGAGTTGTGCTCGCGCGAAAAACGAAAACGTAATTCCGTTTTTCTCGTCGTCGCAAGCAAAACGAGGCAATTGTTGTAGGCGGAGGAGAGAACTGGAGGAGCCTCTTCATCTGATGCTCGGTCGGTCGTACGTGTGACTCTTCTGGTGTCAAATGGATTGGCTCATCTTCTTCTCCGTCGTCTTTCTTTCTAGCTCATTCGGTGAGCCGAGGGGACGAGCTGTGCGCGGGAAGGGAAATGGGCAAAAAACTCGAATGATGTATACACGAGACGGGCGGAGCTCACGACCAAACGGTCTCCAGGGAACTGGCGCGGGAGCACAAGAAGAAGAGTCTCTCGGACACGGACACAATTTGTTCACGCCTTCCCTTCCACGTTTGGTGTCATGTTTTTGTGTTTTCACTCTAACTTTTGCATCCTTCTTTCTCTTCCTCGTTTTCTGTTTTGTCTTTTGTTATTTTGTCAATCTCTTTGGGACCCGCATGATATTTTTAGCAAATTCTTTTCTTACTTCAACTGATTTAACATATTGCGGGTAGTCCCATACTTTCTTTGGCATTCGATGAATCCCATATTGTTGTGGTCCGTCTACTTCTGGTAGCACTCCTCTCCTTAGAAACCAGAGGAAAACAATGATTACAACTTTATCGAGCGAGGACTGATTGGGTCTGATAACAGAGAGTTATAGAACGAAAGATCCACTTCCAAGGTGTCGCTGTTCAGATCATGGGCATCGCTACCGGACTGTTTAAACTTTGAGCTTCACTTTCCCGTTTACCTACTAAAAGGGCTCTTTAGGTGATTCGTCTTCTATTGAATAAGTTGTTGACTATGACAAGTTTTCCAAAAATCTGCTCCAACCATCAATGCCCTACCTCGAGCGTGGGAAACTCCATGCCCACATTATCTCTGCGTAGGAATAGAAAGAAATAAAATGAGTCCTCCACTGCTCACTTCTTTTCGAAATCTCAACTCAATCTCCCCTCCTTCACATCTATCTAATTATATACCGAGGTCGTCTCGGTCTTCTCTCCTTTTTCTTTCGGTTCCTCTGCCCATCCGCTTCGATTTGAATTCTTCGAAGAGATCGTGACGTGTCTTTTTCTAACATCTGGAAGGGAAAACAAGCCGAGTCCCGCCCGCTACCCGCACCCATCAATTTCTTTGCTCTCTTCGCCTCGTTCTTTTCTGGAAATTAGAGCCTTCGTCGCGTCGTGCTTCAGTCTTCGTTTCTCGCCTTGATTGACGATTATCTCGACATTTCCGACGGCTTCACTCCACTCGGCTCCCCTCCGAAAGCCGCGTTGGTGCTGAATTGGTTACGGAAACTCGAACTTCGCCGCATTTCTGTTTTTTCGCTACGCCCATTGACGTCTTCTTCTTCTTCTCTTTTCGCTGCTTCTTCTTTCTTTTCTTTTTCTTCTTTTCTCTTGTTCGAATTCGGATTCGCACCAAACCAAAATCATTGCAAATTCAATCCAGAACTGGCTCAAAGTGTTCAGAGACACAAGCGTGACTCGTCTTCCTTCTTTTTTTCACATGACTCCCAGAATGTCTCGAGACTGTGGGTCTCCCCCGGTTCTACTCTCACCATATCACAGCTTTCGAAAGCAATGAAAACACAACAGATCTAAACACCCCTGAAACGTTGCTCATCTTTTCTATCTTCCCGTTTTCTGCTCATAAAAGTGTAAATAGTTGTCAACCTTGCAGATTGGCTCAATCCCTTTTGCTGACTCGATCCTTTCATAGAAATACGAATCCAAGTAACCAATTAGCTTCCTTCTTCACGCCCTCCTCCTCAACTTCACAAACTTTTCCTTCTTTTCCCATCAAAACAACTTTGATGCTTTCTCTCACTTTCCTTTTAAAAACCGAATCATTTTCTGGTGTGAAGTCGTGTAATCAGATACCCCTCGATGAGCCACCGATGGTTCCGGAATCCTCGAGTTTCAAAGCTCTCCGCGTGACGTGGAGGTCTTTTCTGCTGCTTCTGCCAGCTACAAAAGGACTTCTTCGCTCGTAAATCATGCGCATCTCGAATGACGGGACTCTTCCCGCCCGTCCCGCCACCGGCTCCGGTCTCTAAGCATTCCGCCTCCGCCCCTCGCTCCTCCCTCTTTTCTCTTCTCGCATCACCGAATGAGCATTCGATCTGAAGTCGACCTCTCGGGTTCTTTTTCCTTCCTTTTTTCCAATTTCCCCATTCCTTTCACCGGCTCTTCGTCCCAGAGAGTCATTAGTTGTAATTGAATTCAATGTGCCTGGCGAGATTAGCTGTGGTCACGTCATGTGACAGTGGTAACCTCCGGTGAGGCAAGGTGAATGGGAATCAGAATCAGGCACACAACCTGCTCAGTCCCCGCCGCCTACTCACTTTCTCACGGGTTCTGAAGAAAACGAGAGAAGAAGTTGGTGGATATCGATGGCGATATATATCTGGATAAATAATTAATTATTTCTCACTTTTCTGCCTTTGCCGCACACCGCTTTCACCCTTTTCCTTTTGCAGGGCAGTCATGGCCGACTTCTTGGGTATCGTGGCCATCGTCTTCTTCTATGTGCTCATCCTGATTGTTGGTATCTGGGCTGGCCGGAAGACGAAGAGTTCCAAGGAACTCGAGTCGGAAGCTGGTGCTCAGACGGAAGAGGTGATGTTAGCGGGGAGGAATATCGGAACTCTGGTTGGAATATTCACGATGACTGCCACTTGGGTAGGAGGAGCATACATCAATGGAACGGCGGAAGCGCTGTATAATGGAGGTTAGTTGGATGGATCAGGATTGAACAGCACATCCTGACTGTTTGTAGGTTTGCTCGGATGCCAAGCTCCCGTTGGTTACGCCATTTCCCTCGTGATGGGCGGTCTTCTGTTTGCAAAGAAAATGAGAGAAGAGGGATACATTACAATGTTGGATCCATTCCAGGTATTTCCCTTTTGTTATATCCCACTAGACATTTATCTGTTCTAGCACAAATACGGCCAACGGATCGGTGGACTGATGTACATTCCAGCACTGCTCGGTGAGACCTTCTGGACTGCTGCCATTCTCTCGGCTCTCGGTTAGTTCCTTATTTCTTATTTCCCATTTCCGTTTCTAAATCCCATTTTATTAGGAGCCACCCTTTCCGTAATCCTTGGCATCGACATGAACGCATCTGTGACGCTCTCCGCGTGCATCGCAGTCTTTTATACCTTCACCGGTGGATATTATGCTGTCGCATACACTGATGTCGTCCAGCTCTTCTGTATCTTTGTCGGATTGGTTAGTCAGAAGTTATAGGAGTTTCAAACTTCTTTTTGTTTCAGTGGGTTTGTGTACCAGCGGCAATGGTACATGATGGAGCGAAAGACATTTCAAGGAACGCTGGTGACTGGATTGGAGAGATTGGAGGATTCAAGGAAACCTCTCTCTGGATTGACTGCATGCTTCTTCTGGTCTTCGGAGGAATCCCTTGGCAAGTGTATTTCCAACGTGTACTTTCTTCGAAAACTGCCTCTGGAGCACAAACTCTCTCGTTCGTAGCCGGCGTTGGCTGCATCCTCATGGCTATTCCGCCGGCACTGATAGGGGCAATTGCACGGAACACGGACTGGCGAATGACTGATTATTCCCCGTGGAACAACGGAACCAAGGTCGAATCGATCCCTCCCGACAAGAGAAACATGGTGGTCCCTCTGGTCTTCCAATACCTTACTCCCAGATGGGTTGCTTTCATTGGTTCGTTTTCTCATGAAGATCATCTAGATAAAAATAGTTTCCAGGTCTCGGAGCAGTCTCCGCTGCTGTCATGTCTTCCGCCGACTCATCCGTTCTCTCAGCTGCTTCAATGTTCGCCCACAACATCTGGAAACTGACAATCCGTCCCCATGCTTCCGAGAAAGAAGTGATTATTGTGATGCGAGTTGCCATCATCTGCGTTGGTATCATGGCAACCATCATGGCACTGACCATCCAGTCCATCTACGGTCTCTGGTACCTCTGCGCTGATCTTGTCTACGTAATCCTCTTCCCTCAACTCGTCTGCGTTGTCTATATGCCACGAAGCAACACTTATGGATCATTGGCTGGCTACTTCGTCGGTCTGATCCTTCGATTGATTGGAGGAGAGCCCCTCGTTTCCCTCCCCGCCTTCTTTCATTACCCAATGTATGCAGATGGTGTTCAGTACTTCCCATTCCGAACTACAGCAATGATATCTTCCATGGCTACCATCTACTTCGTGAGTCCCAGTGTTCATATAGCCGTAACCCTTTATTCCCAGGTATCAATCCAATCAGAAAAGCTGTTCAAATCAGGCCGTCTATCACCGGAATGGGATATAATGGGTTGTGTAGTGAATATTCCGATAGATCATGTACCCCTCCCATCCGATGTCTCGTTTGCCGTTAGTAGTGAAGCCTTGAATATGAAGGTAGAGTGTGATGAATGCGTTTGATATTTGATACATTGATAATACTGTTAGAACTTCATGAATCCATGTTTCCTTCGTAACAAGTCATTTACAGACTCCAAACGGAACACCGGCTCCGACACATCACCCGCACCCACCGCCGTCTAACGAGAACACTCTTCTGCACCCGTATTCTGACCAAAACTACTACTCGACCTCTAGCAATTGACCAACTTGTCTCACGTGTCTTTTCGATTAGAACCCTCTTCTTCTTTTCCTTTTTCTTTTCAGATCTCGCCTAATAATTCCCCTTCTAGATTTTGTTTCTTCCGGTGGACAAGGTAGTTTCTCTTCTATTCGTTTATTCACTTTGTTTCTGTAAACATTCCTCTCAATCTCTGAATAAAACGTGACCTTTGATGATAAAATTCGTGGCATGGTTTACTTTCATATCTTCTAATTTCCACGTGGTCTCGTCAATGATAAGATTCCCCGAGAATCCCCGTCATTGCTTCTTGTATTCTTCATCGAAAGCAGGAATATTTATCGAGCATGGTAAGCAAAGAAACGGGCGGTACCTTCAGGAACACTGTGTTCAGACCGCTCCCACCATGAGAACTCTTCTCTGCGTGACCCTCCTTGTCGGCCTCGCCGTCGCCAATGAAGTGAGTTGAACTGTCTCCGACGGACACCACCATCAGCTCAATTTCAGTTTGTGATTCACTTCGACTCCTTCTCGGATTGTGATTCTGGAGACAGAATGAACGAGGGTAAAGAAGATGGGAGAACCTTTATGCAAAACAACAAGTACCGTGTGTTGTACGCGAAACTGTACTGGGTGGATAATGCCGGAAAAATCACTGGAATCGTGTCTTGCGCAGTTCCGGGATCACCAACTTGCCAAAATTCTAAGGATGGAGTGAGCGATAAAAGCATGAACTTATGAAAAACATGCCGATTGCAGTCATTCAAGGGAACGTCTTATCTTTTCCTCGCAGTCACCATTAGAGCATCAGCCTCTTCTTTCGAAGACCAGGACATCCACTACCAGTACGACAACGACAAAGATTTCAAGCTGAGCAAAGTATGGACGATGGAAATGCGTCTATGATATCAGGGTCATTTTCCAGGTCTCTGCTCCCACTAACACTGCAAGTGATATCCACAACCTCAACAACTTCGTCTACGTGAAAACCGCCTCTTACACGGGAAAAGGAGGGGCACCAGCAGTGTAAGCTTGCCGGATTTCTCTCGATTTGTCCAATTTCTCGTTTCCAGCACCTTCACGGGAGGAGATTGCAAAAGAAACCGCGCCAAGTCGCTGATCTCGGGTCACGGATACTTCATCACCAAAACGAGCGGCGGAGACGGCTGGCACAACATGTACTACGAACCCCAGGAAGTCGGACAATACATTTTTACGCCGTAGTGAATCAATGAATGTTTTATTGAATGTGTTAGACATCCACTGGAATGACTAGTTCCTTTTTTCGTTTGCACATTGAGTGAACTGTGAGACACAAAAAGAAGACGATGGTTGACAGGAGAGAGAAGTAGAAGAAGCCTGAAGATGGACAGGGAGTTAACTAATGATTCAGCAACAGGGATTACCTTTGAAATAGAGCATGTGTACAAATGTGGTCATGAAAATAGAAAACCAGACAGGAGGATCAACTATTGAGAATGGGACAGAACCCAAGAGAAGAATCGAGAACAGGGTGACGTATTCTGAATGGATACTATCGGTCAGTCGTTTGGAATAAGAACTCACCGAATCTGAATGAAAATGGGAGACTAATATGAAAGTGGGAAAGGAATATCTCGATTAGAGCAAGAAGGACGGCTGGTAGGAACAGATGAGCATTCTCACTGAACACTACAGACACTTTTGAATCTGAGTCTTTGGACATTTTGAATGGAGTTAGGAGTCAGGTTTTCTGTTTCGTTTGTTATCAATGAATAGTTCCGTGCTGTGCATGTTTTTGTTATTCTCTACCAGGAATGCCCCGCTCCTGGTACATTGTTGTTTGCTCTGCATCCCGTGTGAACACGAACGTTCCCGCTCGCAGCACTCGGTGCAAACGCGCTCCATCGATAATCACCGCCAATTGCAAACATTCGAATTGTGTGCTTCTCCTTTGTTTTCTAAGCTTTTTTGCTCAATTTTCGAGCTTTTTCTTTTATTTTTCGGATGAATTTGATTGTCCTCAAGCGTTATAGTAAATTTTCTATGTATTTACCGCCTCCCCCCATCTGAAAAGTCCGTAAAAGTCAAAAGATTGACCATATTCGTCGCACGATTTGTTTTTACACAAAATAACATTAGCAATGAAAACAATGTAGCTTGCTAATAGTTTTATGACATGCGTTAAAGGTGTTTGAACTCTGCCGCTGAGATTTGTGACGGATCATAGAGTTTTGAGTGGCGAATGGACCGAAAACTTGTAGAGGTTAAACACATTGGTTAACGATCCAGTTTAACGAGAATGGACATCGCACTTAACAAAAAGGTGTTGAAACTCTAATAACCTCATCTTCTTATCGCTCCTCATCATCTCACTGACCGGACCCTGTCCCAAAACAAAACATGTTTCGTGTGACCCCCTTTCTCTGCCGCCCGAACGTTCTGCCCGACAGTCCTCTAGTACCTCCTTGAGCCACTGTTTCTCTTCCGCTTCTCTTTGTCGGAAGGCGTGTGACGCACTAGATACACTTAGTGAGCTCATCGAATATTATAACATGCTCTCATTGCATCACGGCGCCTAATTGACTGTTCATTGTTGTCTTTCTTCCTAATAGCCAATAACTGTCCATAATACGTTTGCTCTGGGAGGCAAATGGGTGTTCATTCATGTGAAAGGACTTCTTTCGAACCCGTTCTCCTCAGTTTCACAACCATCTCTTCCTTCGACCCCATCAATCAGTTGTCATCACTGTCCTGTTCGATTGGTACCACCTTCCCCCAAAGCGCATTTCGTCACTCCCGCGATGACCTTGCTTCTTCAAGCTGCGCGACTTGTTTTCGGTACGGTCCCCTCTCCCGGCGACACCTGCTCCGCCCCAATTATCCGTTTCGTCTATGGAAATCTGAACCGTCCGCCACACCGCCAGATGTGTGACTCATTTAGTCTGCTGTATCTGTATTCGTCGCCGCTTCAGGAGAGCTCGTAAACTTTTTTGCCGATCGCGTCGGCGCCGCTCACTCCCCCGATATAAACTTTTACTATAGCTGTGCAAAACTTTCTCCTCACCCTCCCACTTTCTCCGATTTGTTACGCAATATACAATCCGCGAAAATATCTCCGCATTGTTTACGATTCTTCTCTCTCTTTTCTATTCATCCGAGCTTTACTCAATTTCCTCTACAGAACCCCAAACAATCGAACTGAAAAAAGGTGCCGGTGTATTAAACGTCGACGAGGATGATGCGTCAGGATAGAAGGAGTCTGCTGGAGAGGAACATTCTCAAGTTCTCCGCGCAACTCAAAGTTGATGACGTTCTCGACAGGCTCATCGCAAAACACGTTATCAATCCCGACGTCGGCGATGCGATCAATGTAAGACTTTGATATATCGTTCAGATCTAAACTTCTGTGTTTCAGTCATGCCGCACGGATCGTGATAAACGAAAAGAGGTTATCAAGGCGGTTCAAAGACGCGGAGATGTGGCGTTCGACGCATTTTATGATGCCCTCCGCGACACTGGACACGAGGAACTCGCCAACGTGCTCGAACCTCTTGTGAGAAAGTGAGTCGAATGCTTTTAGGTTTTGGAAGTTATCTTGATTTCAGTGACCCAGGCGACTTTTCGCTGGATTACGAAACACCCACATCTCCGATCAGCCACCGTCGCAGTCGGGCTCTGAGTCCTGTTGAGTACACGTCTCCGACTCGTACTCGTGTTCATCGCGACAGCATCTCATCGATGTCGTCATTCAACTCAACGTATCAAGATGTTTTTGCGCGAGGCCGTTCCCGTTCCCGATCTTCCCGTGCTCTACACAACACTGATCGCCATAATTACACCTCGCCTGTCAATACCTACCCAAGACAACCGAGTAAGGGAGAATCGCTTATGATTGTTCTGAAACATTCATCTTTCAGCTTCTGCAAACTCTTCATTCAATTCGGGATCGATAGGATACAGTACTGGTCGCTCTATGAGCAAGTCTTCCATTCGTTCCATGGGCCATGGAGGACAGTATCATTTCAACAAGGACTCTATGAACTTTGTTGACGCACCGTACATCACTCGAGTGTTCGACCCGAAGACCATGTACCGCAATGACTCGAATCCGCGTGGACAGTGCCTCATCATCAACAATGAACACTTCGAGCAGATGCCACCGCGAAATGGCACCAAGGCCGACAAGGACAACCTGACCAATTTGTTCCGATGCATGGGCTACAATGTCGTGTGCAAGGAGAACTTGACGGCAAGGGGAATGCTTCTGGCTGTTCGAGACTTCGCACGAAACGAAACACATGGAGACTCGGCGATTCTAGTTATCTTATCTCATGGCGAAGAGAATGTGATAATAGGTGAGGGTTTGAGAATGGAGAAAATGGAAATGGAAACCAAATATTTCAGGAGTCGATGACACATCTGTGAATGTTCAAGAGCTCTCCGATCTTCTGAATGCCACCAACGCACCACGATTGGCCAACAAACCCAAATTGGTCTTTATTCAAGCTTGTCGCGGAGAGCGCAGAGACACTGGATTTCCGGTTTTGGATGCTGTGGACGGAGTCACTGCAATGATGCGTCGTACTTTCGAACACCACGACGGACCTTTGTTCAACTTTCTCGGATGTGTTAGACCACAGATCCAGGTTTGTGAAAACATTCTTTGGGAAAGTACAAATTGGATGAAAAAAGAAACATAGTCTAACAGTGAACTTTTAATTCGATAACCTCCAATTAGATCTGCCCTGCTGCCATCTCGACTAATTCTCTAATTGAATTGTCCTTGCTCACAAAAGATGCTCTGCTTCCAGGAAACAAAACTGATTTTTTCAGCAAGTGTGGAGAAAAAAACCGAGTCAAGCAGACATGCTGATTGCCTACGCCACGACTGCGCAACACGTTTCCTGGAGGAACAGCGCTCGCGGATCCTGGTTCATCCAGGCTGTTTGTGAAGTATTCTCCGAACACGCCGGCAATATGGATGTCGTCGAAATGCTCACAGAAGTCAATAAACGAGTGGCAACTGGATTCCAGACGTCACAAGGACCCAATATTTTGAAACAGATGCCAGAGGTAAGATTCAGAAACACGTTCTGTCGGCTCTCAACTTGAATTCCTTTGCAGCTGACATCTCGTCTCCTCAAGAAGTTCTACTTCTGGCCATGTCGAAGCTCAGCAGTCTGATTGTATGATTACTCCCCCGTAGTTCTGAATGATTGCTTGTATATGAGCTGTATGTTGAACACCCTATATCGATCCCCGTATACTTTAACACCATGTGTATATTGTTCTCTTATACTCATTTTCCTTTTCTTTCTATCATTTCCACCCCCATCCACCCGCCGTACCATCCCAGTCATCGCGTTCCCAAATATGCAGACAACATAGTAATTATAATAACTTCTAGATTTATCAATTGTTGTGTTTGTTCCCCGCATATCCATCCACTTTTCCCCTACCGTACCATAGTTTATTCACTTTTGGGAATCGATTTCGATTAATTTTAACAATTTTTTCCTCAAAAAATCTAATACGAATTAACGAAAGCATTCCCTCCCCTTTGGATCCGGTGGTCTGTCCTTTTAAAGTGCACTCCGCTCGGTCATTATGTACAAACCGTAGGGCCCCTTCTCTCTCCTTCCCCACCCATTCCATCTCTCCGTGATCCCCGAATCTGGTCAGCATAAGATCTTCACTTTGATAGCCCCTTCCCACCGAGCTTTCCCGCCACCAACCCTATCATGATCCTCCTGTACATCTATTGCCTACTCCTCTCGATCACCCATTTCTTTCTACCATTTCCACTCTCTCTAAAGTTTTATATGTTGAGATTTATTCAGCCTGTTGGGCACGACGCTTGTAGATTTCAACGCCCAGGTGTGTTTTGGCAAAATGAAAGAAAACATGAAATGGTCCGTCCGGCTCTCACTCTCCGCAGCACAGATCAGATGGCCGAACAGTTGGTGCGACGAGCCCATGGCAGCTCAGAGGCGGGTCTCGCCTCGGGCCTCCCCAATTCTTCTTTTACACTGCTCCCCGCTCAAAACTCCTTCGGCTCCTTGTGCTGCCGCGGCGCGTCTGCTGTGCCCCCTGCTCCTCCTCGCTTCTATATCATTTCTTGTGCGAACAATCTCGATTCTTCCACTCCCATTCCATTCTGCGACATCGTCGAGAAGAACCACTCGAGTGTCGGGCCGAAGAGCCTCTCGGACGACGCAGCCACGAGTTTCCCTGTTATTATTCTCGTCCCGCTTAGCACTTCTAATGAGCTGAATCCGTGTTGTGGTGCTGTCCAACAATGCCGTCCGGAGGAGGAGGAGGACGAAGCTGGTGGAGGAGCACGTTGGTTTTGGTGGTGTGCTTGACAGGTGAGTCTCGTTCTTCTCGAAAAACTGAAAGCGGAGAGTGGTCTGTCTTTCTATATACACTCTCAGAAACCCCGGAAAGGATTTGCTCGTGGGTGGCACAGACTCGGGACCACTCTCACGCAACTTCTCATTCAATTAGTCGTCTCGGCACTGCTTTTGGTCAATCTCTTCCAGGAGGGTACACCTCTCCATAATGCACATGTACATTACCACTCCAGAAGACCGGAAGAAACCTTCTTCGCGTGTCTTTTGTTCCACGTCATAAGAGTCCATCATGCAAATGCTCTCGAACTTTCGCCCTCTCCTCCCCCTTTTTTCTCTACAGAAGCTCCTCGTTCGGCCAGGCGTCAATTCCCTTGAGCACGGCGGTTCGTATGACAATTTGTGACAAGAACACTGCTTCCTTCCTTCCTTCCGGGCGCCAGTCGTTGTCGTCCAGAAAACGGGAGAGCAGAGAGGAGAAGAGTGTAACCTGCCCGAAAACGGAATGACAAACATGTAGCCAAACACACAAAAAGTTAACGAGCGCCAAAAGAAGGGGACCGAGAGGGAGAGGAAGGAGGACGGCAAATGCATTGCACCGACGGATTTATTTTGATGCCTTTGGCGAGGATTAGGTAGTGGAAGTGGAGTGGACGCGACGGCGATGGATGATGGGCCACAAAAAGTAGTATGTCGAGAGAGTCGAAAAGAAAGGGGAACATGTTCGCGAGAGAAGAAGAAGAAAAGGAATCCTTTTCATTTCAGTATGCTTCCGGATCAGTGTAAATGGCGAGGATATCGATGCAGAAGATCGGCTGATGGTCGACTTGTTCCGTGGATACAACTCTCTGGTGCAGCCTGTTCGAAACCGATCCGAACTTCCCATGATTGTGAAAATCGGAATGCAACTGGTACTGTTGATCAATGTGGATGAGAAAGAACAAGTGATGCACACGAATGTCTGGCTCACCATGAAGTGGGATGACTTCCAGTTGAAATGGGATCCCAGAGATTACGGTAACATCACCCAGATCCGTGTGGCACCCGAGAAAGTATGGCTACCTGACATTGTTCTTTTCAATAAGTGAGTTCCATTTCTTCAGGAGGAGAGCTCTGAATCTCTCATTTCAGCGCTGACGGTAACTACGAAGTGTCCTTCATGTGCAATGTACTCATTCTGAGTTCTGGAACAGTTCTTTGGGTACCACCAGCAATTTACAAGAGCAGTTGTATCATTGACGTGGAGTTCTTCCCATTTGACGATCAGTTGTGTAGTTTGACATTCGGAAGTTGGACGTATAACAAAGATGAGATCAAGTTGGACTTCCTCACATCGGACCGTGTTGACTTTTCTGAATACTCTACAAGTTCCATTTGGGATATGATGGATGGTCCAGCAGTCCTTACATCCGACAGAAGCCGCATCGAGTTCCAGATCAGGATACGCAGGAAAACACTCTTCTACACGGTTGTTCTGATCCTTCCGACAGTTCTGATGGCTTTTCTCAACGTCACAGTATTCTATCTTCCAACTGCTTCCGGAGAGAAAATGGGATTGACCATGAACGTGTTGCTGTCCATTGTTGTGTTCCTGCTGCTAGTTTCCAAGATTCTTCCACCAACATCATCCTCGATTCCACTGGTTGCCAAATACCTTCTGCTCACTTTTGTGCTCAATATCATCACTATCATGGTCACTACCATCATCTGTAATATTTACTTCCGAAGTCCCATCACGCATAGATTGCCACCGTGGGTTAGGACTGTATTCCTTGATGTAAGTGCTTCATCTAGATATCTTCGATAAACGGAACATTTTCAGTGGCTCCCATTGCTGATGTGCATGCAAAGACCTCATCGAAAGAACGTCATCCAGAAAGGTCATCGGAAACTTCTGGAGAAAGGTCCGAGTGTAGAAGAGAATCCGATGAGAGCCGGTGAACATCATCCACTCTGCAGACATACTCACAACCCGTAAGTGAACTGAAAGGATCCACACATCTCAATTCATAATTCAGGGATAGCTGCCGAAAGGTGCGTATACAGAGTGATGAGTTGGATGACGAGTTGTCACCGGAAGCGCAGCGAGCAATCGATGCGATAGAGTTCATCACGGAGAACCGCAGAGACGAAGAGATAACGAAGCAGGTGGGTGGGCATGTCAATTAAGAGACTCATAAAGTGGGGAATGTGAGGGGGATCGGGAGCCAATCAAAACTTTCCGAAAGATAAATTGCCAATGAAACACGTGATTTTAGTTCCGCGACGACTGGAAGTTTATCGCCAGTGTGGTTGATCGCTTCCTGCTCTACGGGTTCTTCGGAGCAACAGTCGGAGGAACAATCGGTTTGATAACGAGTTGATCACTTTTTCCAAAGTATCCATTCTTCAGGAATCGTCTTCTCTGCTCCATCTGTCTTCGAAACGTTCGATGAGCATGCTCAGCTCAAAAAACTGAAGCAATTGTACGATATGGGTCTTGCCAACGACACAGTCCTCGGTCTTTTTTGAAATCACGAGTATAACTTTCTGCCTTCGCTCTTTCCTTTCCTCCCCATTTCCCCGTTTCTCTGTGAAAGTACACAGCTGATGAATAATTTATGTGAAACAATGAAATAGGATACGAGATACGACATAGTCGCTACAATTAAAATGAAAGACATTTGAGAAGAAAGCAAGAGAGAACCGGATCGGAAGTGTGTGGTTCAAAACGGACGAAAACCCGAGAAAGAGTAGATGGTATGGACAAGTGAAAGACACGAGCACAAGAGCAGGACACAATCAGCACTTGCCACATGACGCTTTGCAGAAGATCTTCATGAACTTGCTCTCGCTGTTGCACTCTCCGATCTTTGCCCAGTAACTGCAGAACAGATTCTTGTCCTCGCACTTCTCCTTCGGCGTCGTTGTCGTTGGAGGGCGTGTTGATGGTGTCGAGGTGGAAGAGGAAGAAGATGAAGATGTCGACGACTTGTCCACCTTCTCCTTGTTTCGTGGCACTGGCTTCTGAGTGGTTGTGGTGGTGGTAGTCACTTCAACTTCGCAGAGTCCACAAGCCTTTCTGCAGTAGTGAGCCATATACTTCACAGAGTGTTGGCAATGACCAAGTTGTTCCCACATTCCACAGTGAGCATTCAGGTCTTCGCACTCTGAAACAAAGGTCTTACAATTAGAAATGTTGGATAAAAATACTCACTCTTATTTCTGGATTTCTCCACTGGTTTAGGTGTAGTTGTAGTAGTTGTTGTAGTGGTAGTTGGCTTCTTGGTTGTAGTTGTTGTAGTCGTCGACTTCTTCTTATCATTCTTCTTCTCCTCAACCTCTTCCTCAACTGTCGTCGTCTCCTCCTCCGTTGTTGTGGTGGGAGCTTCAGTAGTAGTGGTAGTTGTGGTTGTGGTGGTAGATGAAGTCTTAGAGTACTCTCCACACTGATACAGTTTGTTAACCTTCTTTGCATCCATCTCAGACAATTTGTATCTCTGTCCAACATCTGCTTCATTATCTCTTGGCACGATAGTCGGTTTTCCGTTCCGCGAGAATGCAAGTTTGTGGTAGTGCATGACGGATTCATAATCATACGGCATTCCCAAAGAGTCAATGATCTTTCTCGGGTACTTTTCGAAGTTTCTCATCATGCCTGGACGAATATTGTCTTCCATAATATCTACGAAATCGTCTCGATCGGTTCGTGAGTGTTCGTGGAAGAAGCCGAGTGCATGCATCAGTTCGTGAGCGATGATTCCCTTTGAAAAGCACTTGTCTATTTCCAGAGACACTGTCTGGTTTCCGCCGGCTCTTCCGACGTATGATGAGCATCCGAAAGCAACGTTTCTCTTCACATAAATGTAATCGAAATCGTCGTCAGTTCGTGGCACGAATCGGACGCATGTCTTCTGTTTGTACTCGTCAAATGCTTGTGCAATGGCAGTACGTTGACTGAATTTTCATAATGCATAACAAGTTTCTGATAACAGCAAACACTTACTCATTAGTCATTCCCTCTTCCAACATGTATGGAACTTGTCCCTCTGGCCACAACTTGTCAGGGTAAGTGACCAAGTTCAAGGCACTGTGGAACTGAAAAAAGTGAATGTTACATGAAACTAAGTTGAAATACTCACGGGTTTTCTGAAGATCTCGTCTTCATCGAGAAGAGGATCATCTCTGAGTCTCTTCAGAATATCAGCTTTTTCAATTTCTGGAACTCCCATGATGTCTCCTTCGAAGAGAAGCGAGTTCTGCATTGCCTCAATTTCAGCATCTGTTGGTTTCTTGACTGGAGCTGTTTCTGCATTGTGGAAGTCTTCGGGCAAGAGGTAGTGTTCGGCATAATCTAGAGTTTTGATGGATAAAGAGAGATGAAAGGTTTCAGGACTGACCATCAAACTTTGCTTTGATGCTGGCAGCATGCTCATTGGGAATCGGAAGCACACCAACTGCGAGGGCACAACTGATGAGGGAGAGGGGAAGTAAAGAAGACAATAACCTCATGTTGGAGAATGTGTACCCGAGTGCCGTATGAATTCTGCAATGGAGCAGAATGAGTGCGGAAAGGAAGTGAAGAAGGGAAGAGGAGGAAGCTTATGGTTTGGCGGTTCGGGAAGCTCTACAAGGGGCGGGCGCCGTTCGCAAACGGATGCTACCCCCATCATGCTGACCGGCCGGTCGCCTGCCGATCCGGAATGTTGTCATTCCATGCTCGCTCCGTGGACTCTCTCTCAGTACTCAACACTCTCTCGTCCTGCCATGCTCCGATCCAATGCTCTTCTGAGGGCGCCACAAGCAGATGACACACCGACCTGAGACAGTACGCACACAGAGTGCCCACTCCCTGCGGCTCGCACTCTTTTCACTCACTTGAGCCACTTTTTTGCGCCCACTTCACCGCGGATTTTTGATATTTTGAACTGAACATATCAGGAAAAGAAGGAAGACAAGGGCAGCCGGAGCGGAACTGGTCTTTGGAGTGGAAAATGACGTGGTAAACAGGAGAGATAACGAGAAAAATGAAAAGGAATATGGGATTGAAGGTGATGATAGGTAGCTAGATGGAAAAGAACAGCTTCGAACTGTCTATAGAAACTACAATTCACAGAAAAGATCGTCGTATTATTGAAGACATCAGTGGAGGTACTTCGGAACATTGTGCTATCGCTCCTCTATTCTTGAGCTTCTGATCGATGGAACGCACTTGAGATGTGAATGTTCAAAGATTATTCACACGCTTGTTAACACAAATTTGAAACAACAAGATGCTTTCTTGATAAATATCTAGCAAGCATATTCATGAACCTGATGTTTTTAGAGAGTATATTTAGATCTTGAACTTCAAAAAAGGAAGTTTGCAACAAACAAGATAGCTAGACAGACTGTGAAGGGTGTCAATCTAAGAATGATACGGCCGTCTGCCTGTTGGCTCTTGAGAAGTGAGAGGAAAAAGGTGCAAAGGGCTCTGGAACAAAGGCTAGATCAAGGGCCGGAGGACAGTCGTCCGCCCGGCTCACAAAAAGAGAAGAGCAAACAGGAGATGGACACTCGGACGGGGGCAAGACTCAGCGCCCGGGAGACGCTCGGGAAGGGCAACACGAGAGGTGCACAACAGGGGGCCGTTTTTGGCAACAAACACACTTTTTGAGCCGCATGCTCTTTTTGCAGAAAGGTGACGACCGAGAATGTAAAGGTGAGATGTCAAGAAAGGATGCTCTGCTTTTTGACACGACGAACTATGCGTTGAAAAGACATCGGCGGCGAGAGTGTCTCCAGCGCCCCCGTCCGCCGCAGAGACGGGTTCGTTTTTCATTGTTTTGTGTCGGCTCATCTTTGTTTTCAAACATCGCCTACAGCTTCGTATTTGTCCTCCAGACCGTCTCTACGCCTCTCCTCGATCGACGCCCTCTTTCTCGTCAATCCGTCGGCGCTTCTCGCGAAATCGAATCACCTTTCGCTTCCACATGGGTCGCATCGAATCGTGCGAAGTGTCAAGAATAACAAGGTGGATCCTCTGTTTTCTCAACTCATGTTCTTCAGGGTTTGGATGTTTGGCACATTTATTCTGGTACATTTATAGACATGAGAAAATTTCAACAAAGATAAACAGGTTGCGGTAAATCTCGAGATTATGCATAATCATTTATCATAATCTACTTCTGACACTCGGCGATCTGATCAGCCGGGACACATTTGCCTTGTTCCGCTGAGAAGAAGAGATCTCCGTCGCACGTGAATGCAGTCATCTCTCCATCCACACAACTCTTGTAAACTTGGAAGCACGGGGCAATAGCAGATACTCCCGATGCACAAGTTGGGGAAGCCAGATGCTCGACGGTTGGGGCGTCCTGTGGAACCTTGCTGCATGCTTGGATGCTGTAGGACCACTGGCAGGCGGATATGCGGGAGTCGAAGATCAGACCAGATGGACAGTCCATTAGGTTGGCGGTTCCTGAAGAAGGTTTAGGAATAAACGTGTGTTAATCAAAAGAAGCAACTGACCAGATGAGCAAGTTAGGAACTTCGGAGAGCATCCGGCGATTCCATGCAGACCATTCTTCTTAGTAGAGCAGTCAGTGTCAATTGCCATTGCATCAGGTCCAGAGACATAAACACTGTCTTCTCCAAGTTCATATTCGCCGGAAGCCTCGTCAGGAGTGTCCCCGTTTTGGGCAGTGACAATTACAAAACAAAGAGAAGCAAGAATTAGGCAAGCGATCTTGAGGACGGATCGAGGAGTCATAATTCTAAAGATATATTTGACCAATACAACAGAATGGACCAGGAATACTATAGGGTACCTTTTCTAATCTCTCGGAAATCACAAGAGATTGCGGAAAGGTCGTTCCTTTGTCGTCATATCTTTCATTATTCATATCATCGTTCCTGTCGTTGAAACATATCCTACGGTAGTTATTATGAAGTGACACCTTCCATAGAATCATAAACATGTGTTTCTTGATCGATTTGAGAGAACCTAGAAGACCCCTTCCCGCTGTCCCATTTTGTTCCATGACACTTCCATTAACTCTAACTCATTGTCCATCGTCAAATAGTTCATTGGGGTCTTTGAAAGTAATCCCCGGGACAAAGCCAATATTTGCTCGTGTTTCTCCGCACTCCCTCGTCCCTCGATTCCCCCTAGCAGTGGCCGAGAAACCGGCCGTCGTACACTCCGCAGTGCACCCCTCGGCCACGTCGCTACGTTGCGTGTACTTCTCTCATAACGGTTTGTTGGCTAATTTCCGCGGCTTTCATTGATTTTTCGCATCTTGCAGGGTGAATATGAACCGGATATGCATTTTATTCGCAGTTCTAATCGGGGCCACGTTGCAAAAGGAAGTTGTGATCAAGAACGAGAAGTGCAGAACATGTAACTTCCTGGTGGATACGTTTGATGAAGTAAGTGTTCGAGATCCTTTACAAATCACTGATCTTTCTGCTCAGGGGCTCAAGAAGACTGCTCGACACCATTTCGCCGGAGGAGACACTGCTTGGGAAGAGAAGAATCTGGGAAAGTACAAAACGAGTGAGACTCGATTGATTGAAGTACTGGAAGGTGTCTGCAAAAAGGCTTCCTTGCCAAACATGGACAAGTTCACGGGCATCAGTGAACTTGAGTTCAAAGTGAGTTATATCTGTCTCATCTCCTTGAATAACCCTTCACCTTCAGTGCGCCTCTCAACTGGAACAACACGAAGAGACGATAGAAGAATTCTACTACAACCAGCAGCAGACAAACATGTCCATCTGGCTCTGTGTTGATCAGCTAAACCGTGAGTCATTTAATTTCCTGTCTACAACACAATTCTGAGAAGAAATATTATAGTGTGCTGCCCACATGGTCACTTTGGAAAGAACTGTGAAAAGTGTCCGGGATTGAATGAAGGAGCCGATGCTTGTTTTGGAAAAGGATCCTGTCATGTAAGAATTGGATTTTTGAATCTACCACAGAAAAGTCGAGGTTCAGGGTGATGGAAGCCGGGAAGGAACTGGAAAGTGCAAGTGTGAGGCTGGATACACTGGAAATCTGTGTAGACACTGTGACAGCGAATACTTCGAGGAGTCACGCAGTGAACATGGAGTTGTGTGTAAGAGTGAGTATTTGATTTGTTATGATTCTGAACAAAACTGATTCTGCAGAGTGCCACGAAGGATGCCTCGGAACCTGCTCATCAGATGAGGCAACTGGATGTTCAAAGTGTAGAAACGGGTGGATTATGACTGAAGGAGAAGGATGCACAGATGTTGATGAATGTGCCAACGAGGCAGCATGCACTCAGGACCATCAAGTATGCGTCAACACCGTAGGATCGTATCGATGTGACTGCAAGGAAGGATATAAGAAGGATGAAGATCAGAAGTGTCAACTTGACGTTGAAGGTGAAACTTTCTTTTCAAATTGCAAATGGCTAGAATGTTCTTATCACCACTAATCCAAAGCTCTAACTTTCCCTGACTGACCAGTTCTGTTTGCATGCTTCTTTCCATTCATCAATCTTTCACTTGTCCCCTTCAGCTTCTCCCGACCGGCCATTCATGCCGATTGACCAGCAACTCAAACTCATCGCCCTCTCTTCCCTCGTCGTCATCATCACTTTCGTCGTTTGGCATGGTTCCCCGGTGCTCTACCTGCTCACAGCAATCGCAGTCGTCGCTCTGATTCTTGTTGATCTCTACGTCAATCCAGACACGATCCCTGACGAGGCAAAACGCTTTCTAGGATACTAAGAACGGGAATATCGTACATAATTCGGTTTCTTAACAACTTGCTCAAAATAAATTATTCTCATTCATCAATTCACCGAATCAGAAATCACGCTCAAATCCCTCAGTCCAACCCACTTTTCCTATAGGTTATTTTCGAAATTTCAGCATTGAAAGCAGCTGAACAACAAGCAGCAGAAGATTACGATGAAGATGAAGAGAAGGACGATGAAGACTTCGACGTCAAGACTGAATTATAGACATGGCCTTTCAGCTGCAACAAACAAATCAACGTGCCAATTTATCTATTCTTATTGTAATTGTGATTCCACTTCGGGCTCCCCCCTTTCGCTCCAATCTGTGTGCATTATGTGACGGCTTTCTCTCTCCCAAAATTGTGATCTGTATGTTTTCCAGTCAAAATGAATGAATTAACACGGTAGAAGGTTTATGAATTCGAAAGAAAACGGTGAACTGCTAGGAATGTGAGAGGAGACCGCTCCTGTTGAACATCGTGATACGTGGCGAACCAGACGGTTAGACGTAGTCGGGCGGCGGGATCTCGTTGCGAAAGTCGGCAGACAGTTTCCGGATCCGTGACATCTTCGGAACGAACACACATCCCATCGGAGAGAAGAAGCAGTTACGCGAGTTGCTCAGAGACACTTGTCCTGGGCGAGGCCTATAAACGGGCAGTCATTCGTCATTTCCGAGGAATTTCGGGAATTCTCTACATTTTTGATGGAAATTGTTTTGACAGATGAGCCTTAGGACCTAGAATCTGTTCTGTTCCTTTTTTCTATGTAAATAACGCTTCGTCATCGGATTGCTTTAGATGAAACAATGAAAGTCTAGACTTGCGTTAGCCCTAATCCATCTAATCTAAACCTGCTCAATCGAGTCTCTAAGAAACAAAAAGTGCCCGAGAACACCCACGGCGACTTTTCCATTCTCTCTTTTGCTCAAAAGTGCCTGCGGACTTCCGCCCGAATACACGCCCGGGCGTCCCCCCTCACTTCCTACCGTACCACTTACATGGCTTCAGAAGTGTGTGTAGCGAGAAGGACGGCGAGCAGGGCGATGAACACGAACCACCGGGTGGACATTTTACCTGGAAAATGATGATGAGTTGAGAGGAAATTGAGAAGAACTGGGGGAGGGAAATGAATGAATGGACACGAGAGAAAGGCGGAGCATTTGGGGGAGATGGGTTCGAAAAGACAGAAGATGACGTGGAACAGGAAACTCGAACCTCTAAACTGGTAGTGTGAAAAGGGAAAAGTTACGACGAGTTTGGAAAGAAAGGGGCGACTTGTATGAAGTGCGCCTTCTCGGGTTGCATTCGGGGTGGGCGGAGAGGAGGAGATGAGCTGGCAAATGTCAGTGGAAGGCACTGGGGACATCACGGACAATAGTGATGTGAGAGGAGGTAACCCGGGAGGTGGAGCGGGTCGAGGAATGACTCGGTGAGTCGAACTGGAACAGAACAAAGTCTGTCTGGTCTGGGGGACAGATACTCCCCCACCTCCATACAAATCCAGTCCGCCACATACAATTCGGATACAAACTGACGACTCTCTGAAGCGCCAAAGAACCGTTTCAATGATGGGCACATTGACACAAGAAGAAGGGTAATGCACCGAGAAATAAATGAGATTGTGCGTTGGTTTTTGAGAAAAAGGAAACTGGCAGTGGACCGGAAATTTGAGCAGTGTGAAATGAAGGCAAGAAGAGAATGAAGTCGAGATGAACTCTTCTTCTCTGATAGACCGCCTCCCCAACTTGATTAGCACGCCTTTCATCCTCTGCTGGAGGCAATCGAACGAACGTCATGTATCCGACGAAAAAACAGATGAAAAGAGCGAAAAGAGGAAACATGTTCTTCCTAATCGTGTAGGCTCGCTGTTCCGGAACACTCTCGCAGACACGAAATGTTTCAGACGGAAGGGAAGAGAGGGGCGGGCAGAAAGAAGGACGACGTATGCGGGAAGGGACCAGAGATCCGGAGAGCGAAGGAGCAGTTCGTACCTGGAGAGGGACCGAAATAGTAGTTGAGAGATGATCGGGTTACCATACAAAACTGACTTTTAATCGACAAAACGGGCATATTCGTCAGTGGAAAGACGAACTTTGGACTGAGCTCGGAATGGGGAAAGCCCTCTCACCTGATGCTAAGAAGCCAACTCACGAGCACGTCGTCACAGAAGGACCAGCTCTCAAAGAACAGAACAACGGTGTAATCTGACAAAAAGGCTTGCAAATTTCTATTTTTACGACCACTGGTAGCCCAGAGCAGCTGCACTAAATAAGAGCCGAAAGCTAAAAGGGACGACGTGGAATGCGGTTAGGAATGCGCTTCAAATTGTTGTTGTTCTCTGAAACAGACCTAACGAGGTTTCGTTTCGACCACCCGTAAATAAGCACTTTTTCGTTTTCTTAGTCCAATTTCTATTCCATTTTGAAGGTCTACTTCGGAGAATAGAAGAACAGAAGCAGAACAGTCTTGCTTCTTTCAAAAAACTTTATCAGAAATTTGGTTCCTTGAGAATTTCTAAACAGTGACGTCAAAAGGAAAAAGTGCTGTGCGTTCTTGTTTTCGACTTGTCCTTTTCTTTTGTCGAATTGGAATATGCGTTCAGTTTTATGACTGGTGGCACAGAAGGCAATAGAGGAGAAGCTGGATGGGTCGGATGGAATGCAGATTAAAAAGTAGAGTGTGGCTGGAGGAATATCGGGTTACAGAGAACAAACGATACAAGATATGATTTTTGAGGGCGGTTTGAAGAACTAAAAATAATGAGCGGAAGGGGGGAAAACGCATAAAGTCGAGCGTTGTTCCGTTGGGAAAACGAGGAAGCTCGTAAAAATAAGTGGAGGTTACTTCGAGAGGTTCGTTTGGTTTTTCACTGATCGACAATAACCGTAAAGTGTAATACAAGTTGAAGAACAGGAGTTATATAAGATTAGGTAAGATGAATATGAATGGGAAATGGGCGGAATGAGAGGGAGAGTCGACTCACGCGGATTCATGCTTCAGAAGAGACAATACATGGGGGTTTACGTGGTTGATTACGTGATTCAGATGGCTGAGAATAGAAGAAGAACCAGACAAACATGTAGATGACGAGCACTTTCAATGTGATCCAGATTGGCAGAGAACAAGGTCTATTAGGTCATCGAAGAGAGTGAGTAACAACATTCAGAGCACCTTTCGGAAGAACTGGAAGGAAAAGGAACACACTGCAGACATATATATGTGAGACTGGCAGAATGGGGGAGGAGAAGGAGATAACAAAAATAGGTGCTCAGGAATTCGTACCAAGAATAGAAGACAACGGGCGGGTGGTCCAATTTGGCAATGATCATCACCGATGGCGACGAAAACGAGAAAATTAATTATAACAGATCGGATGGTGGGCGACAGGAAGACACGATTAGGTGGTGGTAAGCAGAAAACAATTGGCTATTCATTCGGGGTCTGGAGCAGTGGAATGCTATACGATAGAAGCTTCTTATAGAAAAAGGAAGGTGACGTCAACGGGACTGTCCTTCAAAGATTGCTTCTGAGGAATCCAGCAGTGATTGTGAGAAAGTTCTGTGGGAATTGTGTGTATTTGTGGAACATAGAGGTGTCCGAATAGTGTTCGAGAAGTTATTAGAGAACCGCACGTGGTGGGAACGAGTGGATTTTGAAGATAATGAACAACGACTCTCCAGGGATGTAGATCAAGAGGAACACAGCAGAGAAAGGTGCTGAATAGACCTGAAAAACTTTCCAATTGATGCCTCTAGAGTGTTCCGATAATGACTGCAAAACAAAAGAAGGAACCAACTCTCAACGGATCTCTTCTCCGTTCAACAATTCCTTTTCAGACAAACAAAACGTGTTACCCTAATCTTCCTCAATTGTCTCTTCTTACTCATCTCTTCATACTCTCAATCCCTAATCCAGTTACCATAAGAATGCGACTTTTGGCACTTTTGATCTTCCTCCTGGTGCCGTGTCTATTGGCTAAGGATAAGAGTGAGCAGAGTTTGTTGAGTCTTCAATCTATGTGACGCATTCAGATTCCCTATCTTCCAATCCAAAATGTAAAAGTGTCTCCGACTGTCCCACCGGATATTCCAATTGCTCAGAAGTTTATGGTGTCAGTGGGAATAGGTGCATTCAGAAAAGTGAGACTCGTTCGTGATTTCCTGTTCTCAATCCAACTTCAGAAACTCGTCTTTGCATCGGTGGTGTCCCTGATCTCCCGATTCGTTCATGCAGTCGTGCTCGGGATTGTACCAACAACTTGCAGAAGTACAAGGGATGGTGTGACTATGAGACCAAGTTCTGTTGTGGAGGTATGCTTCAGATGTCTCTTTCTGCTTCTACACTTTATTCAGTCGCCCCAAACAGCACTGCACCACTAACATGTCCTGACCGTCTAACACCAATGTACGGACAAGAGAAGTGTAAAGGTGGCAGGAAAGGATTCATATATTCTGGAGAAAGTGAGCAGAAAGGTGGATTGTGCTATAAGAACTACAGTTGTCCACCGAGTCAGTTCCCTGTAGATTTCATGACTCCATGCTCTTCTATTTTCAGAAATCACTCGAGTGCGCGACATTTACTTCGGAAGAAACACCTTCCGGACCAACATGGACTGTTCAGTGGATGTTCCGGTGGACACCAAATATAACTTCATGTTCTGTCACAACCAAACCGGCAATCTGTGGGTTATTGGTCAGCTGAATGTGAACGGAGACGAAGTGAACAAGCACTGGACGCAGTGCAAGTTGAATCAGGACTGTGGGGAAGGGCTCGTGTGTGTCAAGGAGGATTTGTGTCGGTACAGATGCTACGAGGATCCGGTTAGTGTTACCTAACCAATTAGCACCTTGAACTTTCCTTTCAGACAATGGAAGTTGACTACAACTCGATCATCCTCCAACTCCTCGCCATGTTCCTCCTCCCACTCATCTTCCTCGCCAGTATCATTTTTCTGACCGTCAAGTACTTGGATTAGAAACGCACCATTTTCGACAAAAGTTTATTGTCTAACTGTCACGTAAATTGTATGAATTGCATTTGAAAGCTAATCAGACGGGATCCTGAATAAAGTTGACTAGAATAGACTTTTTGTTGAGGAGACAACAGCTAGAAAGGCAACCGGGGAATAACACAGACAACTGATAGAACTGGGGAAAAGGTCTAAGCGGTAACTAAGGATGGAATCGGAGGGAGAGTAAAGGAGAAGGATTCGATGGGTGTGTCGCAGACGATTGTTTTCGGGAAAGTGGACTGCTGGGTTAGAAGTTGGTGGGAATAGGCACGAATTCCAAGTACTTCCAGATGATCCAGAGATTTCAAGCAGGATAGAAGGCACTGAAGACCTCGGCGTTGGATCTGAAAACAGAGAATAGTCAACTGAGATCAGTCTAAACAATTGATACCTTTTTGCAGAAGTTTAGATCCAGAAAGTTCAACTTTGAGCATCTCGAAATCTGCTGGCACACAGTGTCATCCACATTTCCAACTCCACTCAAAGTCAATCTTCTCAAATTTTTCAAATCACCCATGTAGATCAGAGACATCGAAGTTAGGGAGGAACATTGATCCAGAGAGAGTTCTTCGAGTTTGGAACATTCCTTGGCGATCAGAGAAAACGCGTCGTCTTGGACACCGTCGCGATTATTTACAAGTGAGAGGTGTCTGAAGCAACAAAACGCATAACATAATAAATTATAAACCTGAATAACTTACTTGAGGTTTTTCAATTTGGCAATCTGGCTGCATTCCTGAAGATTCAAAGAGTAAGAAAGATCCAGATGAGTGATGGTATCCGACATGGCAACGATATGATCAAGATCTGAAGGGGAAATGAAGGAACGCTGGAGGATCAGAGTGTTCAGTCTGCAATTTCTCATGTTTTTGTTATTAGCAGAAAACCATACTTCTTATTCTTCAGAAAAGTCAAGTTGTCGATTCTCAAAGAGTTGCCAACTGCAATTGCCAGATGCTCAACTGTGCTGGACATATAACGGAGAATGGATGGATCCACGTGGAAGTGACTGCTGTTAAGACTTCGACCCTAAATGCAGCACTGTGTTGGAAGATTATAAACCCTGAGCACTTACAGTTATCTCGAAGACTCTGAGCTTTCGACACTTTTGGAAGAATACTTCGAAAGTCTTTCTGATAATGGTTGCCACATCCCACTCCGTGCAGTTTATCAGAGAGTTCGTGATTCTGATCTCCTCGATACTATCCGGCAGATCTCCAAAACTTCCAATGGCTCCAGCCGAAAGACAACATCTGTCGATGTGAAGCCGTTTCAGCTTTGTTGCATTCTCGTTCACAGCATGCATAACTCTTCTCCGGATCTCCACATCACTCGGAAGAGTCACGTATTTATCGTTTGGGGGACGGATCTTCAAGTCCAAGTGCTGCAAGTTGTGTGAACATTGAACTGAAAGTTGTATTGTGAGTTTCAAAACGTCAAAGTGTTCACAAACCAATCACAGAAGCCATTGCTGTCGGATTTCTGAGCGCCGACGGACACTCCACTTCGATATTCATGTGTTTCCGCGATCTGAGTGATTTGCTGACGAGTCTGTCAATCTGCGGACTGATCCTCCTCATCCGAATGGCATCCTCGACCCGCATCCGATCAATGACTTCCAGCCATGCCTGGTCCATGTTACCCCTGAAATGATTCGAGTGTGAAGGGAAAAGGGCGATGGAGGGGTGACAAATGAAAACAAAAAACGATGAGGAATGACGGACGGCACGATGCGAACCGAATCGTACCAAACAGTGAATCATGCGTGTTTTTAATAGAAAAAGCAATGTTTCTGAGTCAGTTCGAGGAATTGTGAAGGAAGGGAAAAAAGAACATGGTTGGCAGAGAGAAAACGACTTTTCATCCGCCAGAAACTATGTGAAAAGGAGGGAAAGCGTCTGGAGGAAGGAGCCATGCGAAATCTCGGGGACAGAGAGCAAGAAGCGCAGACGGCTCGTTTGGCACATGGAAACGAGGAGGAAAAATGAGATGAACGGATGGACTTGTGACGGGGGCAATTCGAGATGATGTACTACTAAAGTGCGCAGTGCGGGAAGGCGTTAGGCGGCGAGTTTTGGACAAGGGAAAGCGGGGGAGAAGGGCTCTCCGGAAATGGGATAGCCAGTGGGAGTACGGGGAGAAGATGAAGGGCATGCAGGGAACACAGATGTTTCTTGGAGGAGCAATGATCCGGGAAGAGGAGCAACAGATGGCGGGGAAAAGCATGAAGTTCAGAGCAACACTACAAGAGAAACATTGCGAAGAGATTGGGAACAAGGTTCCTTGACAAGGTGGGAAGTAGAACTACTTTGATATTCATAAGGTACAACTCAAAATCTCCGTGAGGTTACATTGTAGGAAACTTCTTTGTTTTGTTTCGGAAGAATTGGGGAAGTGGTAAGAAGAAAGAGGACCACATTTTTGAAAAGAAGTTGGAAAGTTTGGAAACCAGTGTGTCAAGTGGCTTGTGAAAGAAGTGGGAAAGAAGATGATTGTGGTCCACTAGGTGGTCCATTGAAAGTGGAAGTAGGAGGAGAGAGGAGAGAAAGACAACACAACAACCACAGCATGTTTCGTTTCCGGGGAAACCTCCTGCTTCTCTCCAGTTGGAAAAGATTCATTCCTTGAGACAACCACCTTCTTCTACTCGGGTTACCAGGTCGTATATCAACAAAAATTTGCGCGACGCCTCTCGTTTTCCACCCGTTTTCCGCATATACTAATGCCGTCTAGCTGCGTGTCGGCAGTCAGTCTGCGTCTCTGTCTCAGCTGACTGACAAGAAGAAAAAGCCAAGAAAGAAAGAGGAGAGTGGGGGCAGGGGCATCAGAAGTATTGTCTTTCTGTGTGTGAAGGTGTTTTGGAATCGAATCGAATCGTCGACGCCTCCGCAAGAAGAAGGGCCTAAACGAGACGAAATTGGCATTCTATTGTCTGTGGCAGTAGCAGTAGCAGTCTGACCAAAAATTAAATTAGGGTCAGAGGAACGGGTGCCATTAGGCTATTGTGACAGGTTTGGAGGCAAAGAGCCGTGGGAATGAAAGCGGATACGCAGGAGAAGAGAGATGAAGGACCCGGACAGGTGGACTGACTTCGAGAGTGTAAAATAATGGGTTGGACACAGGGAAATGAAACTGAACGGAAAGGGGAATGGAAGGAAGGGAACAGAACCGAGGAAACCACTTTGTATTTATAGCACAAAAGAACAAGGTAGCTCTGTGTGACAGAAGAAAACTGTCGAGTAGTTGTTTATTCTGGGAACTGTTCACAAACACTGTAACTTTGTAGTGTGCCGTGTTAAAGTAGTTTGGAGAGTGGCATGTGACACTGGGAAGATGACTGTAGAAGAGGAGCCAACGGACTTACAGTTTTCAATGAACTTTCAACTGAACAAAACAGGAACAATCTTGAAGATAGACAGAGGTTGTTACAGCAGGTGATAGAGAGAAATTGAGGAAGAGGAACATTTCGAAACAGTGTAATATTAACATGAAAGCTTTCAAGTGAAATTGCCAAAGATTCCTCAAAAGTTCCTTTGAAGAAGAAGACAGAACACTCTCGAGGCTAGAAAAAGAAACAGAATGGAAGAAACAGTTGATCCTTAAACAAAGTAACTTCTCAGGTAGTGTGAGTCTATTTGTGAATTTCGTGTGAATGACGGGAACCAGTTGCGACTCTGGATGTAATCCCGATAGTCTTCAGTTGCAAGCGGCGGCGGCTCGGGAAGAGAGAGCAGCAGTTGTCGGCAGGTGACAAAGTGTTCGGCTCGGCGACACGTCCGTGGCACGAGACGGGGCGCGATCGGGGAGATATCATCGAGAGATATCTGCTAGATCTTGTATCCCATTCGGCTTTCGCTTCTGCCCCGATGATGTTTCTTGTTTTTTGTCGGAAAAGGAGGCCAATAAAAAACGACGCAACGTAATGATGACTTCCTATTTGTTCATATGTTGACTGCGCAAACAAAGGGCAAAATGAGAATGCAAAATGCGAAATGAAGCGGTGTTTCAGGAAGAAAGACTGCGTTTCAGGACAATGCTTCAGTACTGAAGCCAAGTGGGGATATACCAAAGAGACATCTGAACAGCTATATCGGATGATTCGGATTCGGAAACGTGTGATTAGAGAACACATTAATTATGATATTCGAAGAGTGGAACCGTTTGTTGGGGGGCCTCCAATGTCTCCGTCCAGAATGTAATTAGAGAGGTGGCGTTCGGATGGCGCGAGAGAAATGTCTGTTCGAAGGGAAACTGTCAAAAATCGAGAGACGCCTGGCATCTCTTCGTCTTACCCGCTCTCTTCGTTCAAACAGAAGTCTCTGGAGCCAAAGGTAAGGGGTGAGTGAGCCGACCGGTTGAAGCCAACGGGAGGAGGGGAACTGTATACAGAGAGAGAAGGAAGGGAGCGGGGAAAAGAACAAAGTTACTGTTTATTGGACTTGAAAGTACTTGACAATGGGGTTCCATAAATAAGATAAAGCACGAATTGAGAATGAGATCAAAGGGATAGGGAGAGCGAGGATGACTAGAGAGGTCCACTGTACTGGAATGACTGGTAGGATTGTCCGAGGGAAGAGGATAGAGAGTTTGAGAGACCATCCATCAGTTTGAGCTTGTCGTTGGAGGAAGACGAAGAAGAGAAGGCTGCTTGCGCTCTGGAATGACACAGATGTTTCATTTGAAAGACTGGGAAAGAGTTATCATTGATTTTCTAACATATTTTTGCACTCTTTTCTTCTGTTTTTGTTATTTTGTAAAATCAAAACTCACGTTGGCAATGGAGTCAATCCTGGCGTTGAAAACCGATTGGTAGTGCTGGGAGACATCGGGATCGTTTGAAACTGAAACTGTTCCTACTCACTCAGTGGAATTCTCTGTCTCTACTCCATCACTTACCTGTGGTTTGATCTGCCAGTTGAATGCTGCTTGGCTGCTTCTCGGTTGATAAGGAGATGGTTGCCAGGATCCGTAGCCGTAGAATGAAGAGGAAGAGGCTGCCGAGTCATCAAGCTGAAACAATGAAATATAGAAGAAGCATCCCTCGAAAGGGGAAAAGCCAAACAGGGAAGCGAAGCTTGGCGACTCTTCGGACCCATTGTTTATGACATAAGAGGCAACGTTTCTGGCGAGAAGAAGAAAGAAAAACGAGAAGATGGGCACATAAACAATCCAAGTGTTCTACAAGAATGGCCAACGTACCTGACTGCTGCCTTGCAACAGAGTCTGCGGGAATGTATTCTGCAGAGAACCCAATGGTGCCAGACTCTGTGTCCCCAATCCCTGACTCATTGCCGAACTCTTCGAACCACCCAGTCCGTTGTCGATCACATAGTTCCGTTCGCGCTTCCTCCATTTGGCACGTCGATTCTTGAACCAGACCTGCAAATAACGATGTACATCGTCGAAATTCAATTAGCACATTGTCTCCAGAAAGGGAAGAACAATACAGAGGCTCCTCCATTCCGCCCCACCATCTCGCCGTTTTCTCATTACACCAAGACTCTGTTATTTCATTTGTTTCCTCTTTTCAATACCTACGGTAATTGGCAGATGGTTGACACATTTTATGGCGGATCGGATAGGAATGAGGAGAACGAATTGAGATTTCGGAATGCTGATTTAGATAAAGGAAAACAAAACTCACTCGAACTCGAGGCTCCGTCAAACTGATCCAGATTGCGATTTCTTCTCGAGTCGCCATGTCGGGATATCGATTCCGGGAGAACCAGTTTTCGAGTTCCGTTAACTGAAAATGGATTGTTTGCAATGGTTTAGATCCCGTTCCCGATGAAATGAAGGAATATAAACTTCAAAATACTTACCTGGTGACTGGTGAAATGAGTCCTCTGCCTCCTCGGCTTCTGAATCTTCCCATTCCCAGTTCCATTTCCCTGTGAACCTGTGGGACTCGCCGATTCAGTTCCCTCTGTGTCTTCTTGTTTCACATCCAATGATACTAGTTCTACTGAAATCATGAAAAGTTGACTTTCTGCTAGTTTCCCCTCACTTACACTTTGGCAATTTTGTGGTTTCCGATGGCGGAAGTGGAATTGAATAACAACCGAACGCATATGGATTATGACTGAGCGGTGGAAGGGAAGCTGATAAGGCCTGATCGGAAAGAAGAGGTTGGTGGTCGAGTGGACCGACACAGACGAGAGGATTCGAGAATCTGGAATGATGAGGATAAGTGGGGGAAGGAAACTGATGCTTCGCAGTGGGTTGTAGAGAAGATTGAAAGAGATCAGGTAGCGGGTGATATGAGGTCAGATGAATGGGAAAAGTGTTCAGGTTGGGAGAGGATAGAAACATGGCAACCAATGGAACACCGAAGCATGGGGATCCATGGTTAGGCTCCGAAGGCTTACAATGTTTAGAAAAGAAGTGAAGAGAATCGGGAAAGTTGAAAATGAAAAAAGAAAGGAACGAACCGATTATGCGACTGCTGGTGGTGGTGGAGAGCAGTGAGTGTGGCCGTATTGTCATCCATGTGTTGCTCTTTTCTGGAGGCGCCTCAATCCCCAAGGATTATTACCGTCTTACGCAAAGTCAGTGATCGGATTAATTGGAGGCAAAGAATTTGATCCTCGGCCCGAGTCGTCGTCTTCGTCGTCGTCTCAGAACGTTGTGCTCTTCTTCTCGCTCTCTTCTCCCTCCTCCTGACCCCCGTCGTCTTCTGTTGGTCCTACTGTAGCCCCGCCCACTTTCTCGTGAATCGACACTCCTTCACACACACATATGGTAAATGGCAGCCGACTGCAAAAGAGTATGATGATGCATCAAAATGGGATTAGAGCACCGACCGACGCAAGAGGCGAAGGCAGTGTTTTGAGGAAGGAGAAGCGGTCGGAGAAGGAGGATAGCTACGGTGTCTAATGGGTACCATGAAAAATGATGAAGTGGTTTGGTGCGCGAGAATGGAAAAGATTCATGATCATGATACGATGGGTTGTGGTACGGTAGGGTTATGAGATGAAGCTATCACAGATTTCACAATATCAGAAAAGAGTCTGAAGCTACCATGAGTCTGTGCACCTGGAATTAGAAGCAAGCGTTGAAGAAGAATCTGGGGGTTTTTCATTGTTTTCTATTCCTATAACAATCATCTGATTCCAAAACAGCATTTCGGTTTTCTCAGAATCATTGTTACAGTATAAACCTGCTGATACTGAGGGAGAAGACCTTGTTACATAGTTCTGCTCCTTATGAAAGCAACGATTTGTTTATTTGCATTCTAGCAGGCGGAATAAGTTAGTTGTGTGCTGCATCTAAACTTTGAGAATCTGCTTGGAGACCTAGATCTGAAACCCTCACCCCAAGCGGAGGTTTCGAAGGTGTAACTGAGAGTTACCGGTCACGATATCACCTCGAAGTGACAACACACACCTCATGTGGTTGCACCCAACTGCTCTCACGATTCACACCAACAACACCCTCCACCCTGACCCCTTTTCGACCGGCCACTGCCCTCACCTGCGCGCCCTCACACAATCACTCCTACCAGGTGGCCCTCTTGTTCTGTCGAACTGTGTTGATGTATCACGAAATGAACCGCGACTAGAACAAAAAATCTTTGTTACTCCTTGCAAAGCTGAATGGATGAGAGAACGTCGGCGAATCCGAAAACCGTGAGAAAAAGAGAATAGAGAAACAAAAGAAGTGATAGCAAAAGAATATGGGAAGCTGGGGGAAGCAAGTCACCTTTTCGTGCACCGGTTCGGCAGCCAATTTCCGTCCAATTTCCCGGCAACTCGTCCGTCGTCATCGTCATCTGTCAGCGGGTACCTCGAACCGAAAACGGATTCGCGCATCCTCTGATGAATCCTTATCACAACGATCTTTTACCGCACCGCTTCTGTCGTTTCCCCTCCCTAATTTGTCACTTTACGTCTTGCTCTTCCGATTGCGCAACTCTTCCATATGCCGCGCCGCCCCATCTGTCAAAACAGATCCGACAGAAGTCGCCGATCGGAAAGGAAATGTGAGGAAGATAGGCTGTTATGAAGATTTGTTATAGTTTCAACGGTTTATTGGAAGGAATCAGAAACCCGAGCTGGAATAAATATATAAATACAACAAATTTGAAAAACAAAAGAAAAACAACAAAATGACATCACTTTCTGAGAAGATCAAACACTCCGAGTTTCGACACTTTCTCCACGTTTCTGACGGTGATCGAGATGCGAGTGTCTCGCTCGAGTCGCTTGTTCGCCAGCTCTTCCGGGCAGTTGAACACCTTTCCCGGCTCCATCAGATCCGACTCCCGCTGTGCGATTCCGTGCAGCATCGTTGTGTACGCCTCATCCGTCATGATGAACAGACTCCGTGGCTCCAGAAGCATCGATCCGACGTAGCGATCCTCCTCGCTGCACGCATTCTGCAATAATCATATGTTTATCATCTCGTGGTGGGAGGGGGCTAATCGGAAGGCGAGTTCAAAGAAACCACGCGACGAGACAGTATCCCCGAAGAAGAGACCCGGTTTGAACCCGTCTTCTTTCGTGTCGTTCTCTGAAGTCGCTCTAAAAATTACTGCCCGCCTTCTGCCTCGGCGTCTTCTTCTCACCAGTTGACATAATTTTTCGGTTTTCATATTTGCGATTCCATTAACATGTTTGACAGCTCTGTTTGTCTGATGGTATGATCTCTGGCATGCCGTTCTTTCAAGTCTCATAAAACCAATAAACGCGACGAAGGCACGCATTCACTCTCCCTTCAGTTCTCTCTCCCCTACCGCCTTCCAGACGAACTTCTTGTTTTTTCCCACAGTAACCTCCAACCGTCTTAACCTAATCCTATCTTCGCATGGAGAATAAAATGTTGCCCCCTAATCAAATTGTCACTGTTAGCGATGTGATCAAAGGTTTCCCGTCTGCCTTTTCTCTTCGGACTGTTCGACGAAAATGAGTCATCTTCTACTAAACTTCTCTTCCAATGACGTGGAATTCTTTTTCTTCAGAAGTACCGTACTTTTTTATCACGTGCTTTAGCATCAGAATCGGTCATTTTATGTGTTTTCGCGAACCAAGCGACCTTCGTCGGATGGTAGATGAACCCTATCACCGATCTCTGAATCGTCCTCTCTTATCTTTTTCCCTTCTCAGATCAGAAAACCATCTTCTTTCAGTTTTGCACAATGACGATAAACTATCACAAAGAGATAATGACGTCCCATCCGTGGACCTTCTTCCAGTTACTTTTCAAGTGGAAAGGGTCCATTTGGAAAGCAGTTTACATGGAAGCAATCGGTTTCCTGATCATATACGCAGCACTTTCTGCTGTTTACAAGGCGGCGATGGGCGAATCCAGCCAACGGTTAGTGACGTTATCGAGAATCACGTCATTCAGTCCGATATTCCTTCAGAACTTTCGAAGCAGTTGTTAGATACTTTGATAAGAGATTATCATACATTCCGTTGGAATTCGTGCTTGGATTCTTCGTGACTACTGTAGTCAACAGATGGACGAAACTGTATCAAACTATTGGTTTCATTGATAAGTAAGTAATAAGTTGTACTTCAATTTCTCACAATCACTCTGTCAGTGTTGGTCTCATGGCGCATCTATACGTTCGTGGAGTCACTGAGAAGGCACGGATCTACAGAAGAAACATAATGAGATACTGCGAACTTGTGCAGATCCTTGTTTTCCGGGACATCAGTATGCGGACACGTCGCAGATTCCCAACACTGGACACTATTGTGGCTGCTGGTTTCATGAACAAACATGAACTTGAACTTTACAACAGTTATGACACCAAATACAACAGCAAGTTGGGCACAAAGTATTGGATTCCAGCCAATTGGGCACTTTGTATGACATACAAAGCGAGGAAGGAGGGATACATCGAAAGTGACTACTTCAAAGCACAGATGGAACAGGAAATCAGAACTTGGAGGACCAACATCGAGTGGGTGTGCAACTACGACTGGGTGCCGCTTCCACTGATGTACCCTCAACTCGTGTGTCTCGCTGTCAACTTGTACTTCTTGGTGTCGATGATTTCTCGACAGCTGATCATCGAGAAGCATAAGATCATTGACGAGGTGGACATCTTCTTTCCTGTCATGACATTTCTGCAGTTCATCTTCTACATGGGATGGTTGAAAGTAATAGAAGTAATGCTGAACCCATTCGGAGAAGATGACGACGACTTCGAAACCAACGCACTGATAGACAGAAATATCACGGTGAGTGGAGATTGGTCTGGTTGATCGAGCGTCCAATCGAATCATTTCGTTCAGATGGGTCTGATGATTGCCGATAACCCGATGAAGACACCCGACTTGCGCAAGGATCCGTTCTTCGATGAGACTGACGTCCCGTTGCTCTACTCCGAAGAGTCATCTCACATCCCAAACCATCACTATCATGGATCTGCGTCTGGTGTTCGCTTGGAGCATCAAGACGGAGCCCCGGTTCTTATGATGCCTCACTCGCAATCAGAAGCCAATCTGCGGAGGATAATGTCGTTCAAATCAGTTGACGACGAGGAGAAAGGCAATGCCTTTTCCATGTCGCATGATGACGCAAGAATGAGAAACTGGAGGGAGGTCAGCATCGACTCGAGCTTCCTGGCAGATCTCAGTGACAACAAAGAGTGGAAGATATCTACGGATTTGAGCTTTTAACCAGATTGAGCTAATTATTTTGTTATGGGTAGAAGAAGAACTTCGATGCTTTGATTTGACGATTCCGAATTTCCATTTGGAAATAAACTTTTGTAAATACGCTAATTTGATCTTCAATTTCCCTCTACCGTACCTGGGGGTCGACTGGACGATACATGTCGAGTAGACAATGCGATCCGATGGTCAGGGTAGTGACGATGCGGTGGAAGGCGGGACCATCCGTGTGTGGCATGATTCCCTGTCCCGGGTTGTACTCGTTGACGAGCACGTGGTTGACGGGGTTCTCGAAGATCCCGAGATCGTTGATCTTCGTCATCAGGTACTTCAGCTCCTGGAACAAGACATGAAGGATACGATTCAAAACTGAGGAACTCACAACTGGGAAATCGTCTTGTGGGATAAGGGCGGTCTTACCGACGACGCCGCCGTAGTTTTGCAGGCGTCTGTTGGCGAGAACCCGCCACTTTGGCTGCGGTGCATTCTCGACGCACGACTTGTACAGACTGAAACCAAACTTATTCGAAGGATCGCCTCAATGAAATGGTACCTCTCCTCATCCTCGTCGATCCAGTTCGGGATGTAGATCATGGTGTCGGGGGCGCTCTTCACGATGAACTTCCGGATGTTTTCCGGGAAGTTGTCGGCTCGAGTCATCCTGTTATCATGTTTTCAAGTTGCTGATGGATTATTGATAAGTATCAAATAGGCTACGGACCCAAAGAAAAAGAAACACACTTGTTGAACATCAACATTCCAAGCAGTTATTTATTCAGTTAAAAGATGAAAATTCAAAAATACTGTAGGTAAAGCTTAAAAGAGAATAGTAGGTTCAGTGTTTCACAAAAGCGACAGATTTGCAGAAAAAAGGAAGCGAAGAAGAAGTCAGAGAATCCTCACAACGCGAATATACAATCAGTAATGGTAACATGGAAGAGATAAGACAAAAATAAGTCATAGGAGTAGGGACAGATGAAACAGATAACATGCAGTACTATGTGAATTGGAAGCGGAAAATCGGAGGATAAAAATAACAGCACATTTTACGCTTAAACTTTTCCCCACTGGATACCGTTGAGTTTCTGACCACACATCTCAAACGGACACATCTGGATATCGTCGACAATCTTCGACCGATCGATCTGCTTGTTTTTGACAAGTTCCAACAAGAAATTGCACTGAACGAAACATCTGAAACGAATAATCAGTGAAGTCGGGAGTTTATTTCTTACCCGCAAGGCTGCAGGATAACTCCTCCACCAGTGGTGATTTTGTGACACATGTCGACTGGGCACGGTCCTTGACGCAGCTTGACACGGGTAATCTCTTCTGAAATCGACAATGAGCAGATGGTTTCGGAATGAACCAGTTTACCAGTTGGGAGAGCGCAATTGGCATGACACTGCGGGGGATTCTTCTTCTCAGTACAGTTATAGCAGTGGTAGCACATCATATGGCCGCAGTTGTAGGCGACCCATGGCCAGTCGGCGGTATCGCTGTAATTTAGAAATATTTTTCGAGACTTGTGATCAGCAGATCCTCTAATTCATTTCATTCTTTACAACTCTTTTCATCACTAACCCCAAAGCAGAACAAGTCAAATTGATTCGATTATCATGTTTCTGCTTCTCCAAATCGGCCAAATATGCAGCATACGAGTTCTCCGGGAGCACCAGAATATTTTTCTTAAAACATTGCATCAAATAAACATCAATCGCTCGATTAAAAACTCACCGAGTCGACCGGGAAGAACACATGGAGACCCATTCGTTCCTGATTTCCGACGTTCTTCAGACAACGAATTCGCATCGGTGCCGGGGGTACTCCGCCGTCGGTCTCATATATGTCAGTCCAACTGGAGACAGAAGATATTCGAGGAACAAAACATGTCGACTTACGTGTAGGTAATGCCAGAATTGCTCCTGTAGAAATCGAGCTTAATCGCTTCGCCCGCTTCACGCTCGTCAAACGGCAGTGCGTCCATGGATCCATCCTCATTGGTCCTGAAAGATCAGACTATTAACAAGCTGAGTCTCCTTCTACTTACCACATCGGAAGCGCGTTCTCCTTGACAAATCTAGCATTCAATCGACTGACGTCACTAGATTTGTCGATGTAGAGCAGAAGGAACGGCTTGATGACAACTGGCTTCTGGAAATTGTCATTTCAGATGTTTTCCATCTCTCTGAACTTACATAAAACACGACGACCATTGTGAAGTGACCATTTTTCCTGTTGATGGCCTTCACGATGTCATCCGTCACTGCGCAGATCGGCGTCTCGTCAATTGGCTTTTCTCCGATGGTGGCATGCTCGAGGTTGACGACGTCCATCTGAATCAGAATGTTATGAGAAAGTTGGAGTTTGAAAGAAGATAATGTAAGAAACGAAAAAAAGGTATGATTGATGATGAAACTGACATCAATAGAACAATGATCAAACAGAAATCGGTAAAAAAAAACTTCAGAACAATTCATTAAAATCAACAATTTCTATTATATACTATGTGGTTCCCTATCGGATCCCTATTTTGTTTTGTGTATCTTCTCCCGTAGCAAGTTCACTTTATCAGTGTCATTCGGACAGTACTCGATCTCGCTATTGAACACCACTACAGGATCGTACCCTTCTGCTCGCATTAATCTCAGTCCCAGTTGCTCCGGTCCAAGTATCATTTCCTCTCCAGTTGCATTCACGTACTGAAAATATATTGTAACACACAAAGAGCATTTGTTTGAACGAACCATTTTAGTCTGCTTCCAGCTGTAGAACATCATCGGTCTCGGTATGTGTGTTCCCCATTCGTTTTTGTTGACGAGAAGAGCGGCATTCTGAGCTGGCATGACATAAGCGTCGACGAACGCGCCGCACTCTTCCACATCCGACGTCTTCCAATGCGAACTCTTCGGAGCCAGTTTGGATAGAGACTTGAAGAAAACCTCGTCGACTTCCTTCACATTCTTGGTGTACTTCAGCTGTCGAGCTATGCTGGTTGTCTTGCTATTGAAATTGATTTTGAATCGAGTGAATGACTTCTTGTCCACCGTCGGGCCTTTGTAGTCTTTGATATCAACTTTAGCAGCTGCGCTGATCATCAGAAGTCGCATTGCTTTTCGAAGTTCGTCGTGTTCATCTCTGAAAAACACCTTGATAGGTTGAAAAAAAGGAGAAATCTTACGCTGAAGAGCTCATAATTTGTTCCAGGAAACTCTTATTGAGTACAGAGTCAGCATGATCTGCATCCAATTCTTGAAAGTATGCCAGAGAGTAGATTATGTTCAGCCAGGCGTTTGGATTTCGAGCCTTCGTCAGTTTTAGATGCATCTTGAGTTCTTTTGCGAGAGGTTTTCCGGAAGGTTCTCCGATGTGTGCTAATCCCGAGACAAGTCTCGAGAGCTGTTCAAAGTTGGCCTTCTTCACATTTTCAGTTGCCCAACGAACGATCAGATTCCATGTCTTCGGCTCTCCTGCTCGAATCTTCACCAAGGAGTCTGCAATGCTGATCACATCCTTCCAGTCCTTCAAAACGTTCGAGTTCTTCAGAAGATCTTCCGACACTTTCTTTGCCATCTTCGGTGGATAATAGGTCAGTGTAGAGCACGAATTCAAGATACTGACGATTTGAGAGACTGACAGACATTGATTCGAGTCGAAACAAATGGAGTTGATGAGGAGGCCGAGTAGGAAACGATCTCGTTGTGCACCAGCAGCCATGAACTTCAGGAAAGCACACTTTTCAGACAAACTTATTACAGGAATTAACTTCTCCGCCTGAGCGAGGAACTTTGGAGTCTTAGTCCACAGTGCCATTGAGTATCCTTTAGCATTCATGAGTGCAAAGAGGTCTGCTTGATTTGCGAGATCCCTGAAAAATCGTAACTACGAGATGTCCGATGTTTCGTTTCTTACGTGTCCATCCTTTCAGACAGTGCATGGAACACGTGATTCAAGATGTTTCGATCTACGTTCGGTGTTGAATATCTAGCTATCATAACGAGTGTTGCATAAGGGACCATCTGGAGACTCTCTGCTTTGATATCTGAAAAATGAGAAGAAGGTAATTTGAATTCCGAAACTCAACTCACTTTTCTGAATGAACAGTGCCTGAATGTTTTTGGAAACAAGGGAATCTGGGCATGTCTGCAGCACGAATCTCAATGAGTCCACTATCTCATTTACTGTGAGCTGATCGTAGAAGTTTGGCAAAACGCTCTCAGCAACACTGCAAGAAGAGTTAAAACAACTGTTTCAAATGGTTACTGACCTGTTGATCTTCGAGAACACTTCCTTTTGTTCGCTGAACTTCACAGTCGTCGCCAATTGTGCCGCGGTGATAAACTGTTCGACGGACTTCACTGGATTTTGTTCCATCCATTTGCAGAATTCTGTCGATGTTTCGAGCACTGGACGCTTTTTTGAGGAAGGAGGAGCGGATGGGTTGTTTAGGGAAGTGAGGAAGTCTGCAACACAGAGATATTAGTGTCATTGAACACTCGTTCGATTCGAGCGGGCACGCTAGACGAACACACGCTCGCTCGTGTCTCCGCGAGTCGAATCGATCGATCTCATTCGATGATTATTACCGTCAATGTCCTCTTCTTTCTCCTGAACTGCCTTTGAGAATCGACAACGGGAAGTCACCCAGCCGCCGCGAATCGGAATCAATGCACGATTCCACATTCTGAAATCACAGCATTGAATATCAAACTAAACAAAATGAGAGTAACAGTATAAAGTGGAATCTTTGAAACCCATTTCGTATCTTTCACAAGTACTTCCTGAACACTTTTATCTCGAAAACGGTCATTCAACAATACGGACGGCGAACAAAAACAACAAAAACATTGAAAAGAGAAAGAGAGAAACTAGGAAACACGTCTAATGGCCTAAAATCGGAGCACACGCCTTCAGATGTTGCTGAGCCACGACAGCAAGGCACTCGTACACATCGGCACACGTCGCCTTCGCCGACTCCATGACACTCGACAGATGATCTATGTGCAGACGGTTCTGCAGCTCGACCAGGATCACTTCATCGCGTCCGCAGATAGTAGCAAGCTGAAACCAGACTGTGAACTTATGTTTTTCCAAATAAAAAAACTCACGGTGACTCTCGGAAGGAGATCTGTTTCTTCTCTGGAGGTTAAGTCGACAATCGGTTTTCCGTCGATAATGCCGCAGGTAGCTGCCGATGCGATTCCTTTCATCGGAATACCAGCATCAGCCAAAGCCAGAGAGGTGGCGTTAACACAAGCGGCAAGATTGGATCCGTCGCCTTGGAGAACTTCGCAGAAAATGTCGATTTGAGATCTTGGGAACGCTTCTGTCAGAATCACAGATTCAAATGCTTTCTCAAGCAATCTGCTGATCTCAGTCGACTTTCGGTCTCCGCGTGGTCTGTTCTTTCTCTCCAATCCGGAAAACGTTGTGGTGCTGTACTGGCAAACGATGGCACATCTGTCTTCGAGTCGCTTCGACGCCTTTCCTTCGTATGGACCGTAAACCGCACAGAGCACCTTCGTGTTTCCATGTTCAATATAACTGCTGCCTTCTGCGTTTCTGTTCAGACCGAGACGAGTGTTGATGTTGCGAATTTGTGCTGGGCGGCGACCGTCGGCACGGAAACCGTGTTCAGAAATAATATTCATTGTCTGAAAAGTGAAGGTGATGGAAAGATCAGATCATCAGAATAAAACTCACTTATTCTCTTCGACAGCTGGTTCTGGGGCAGTTTCTACAGCTGGGGTTGTAGTTGGCTTGGCGGCTTTGATAGCTTCAGTTGGCGATTGATCTCCTTGCTTGAAAAGTGCTTTCGGGGCTTGTTCTGCAAATACTAGCATAAACCGACGGTTTACTAGCATCTGCTTGTCAATGCCTGCAATTTATATTGCGTCATCGACTCACAACGGAAAAACTTACACTGACTGACACAGGATCCTTCGTCCTGGGTGAGTGTCGATGTGGTGTAGTCACGGGCACAGGCGTTGAAGCAGCGCTCGCTAAGAGTGTTGTATACCGTCAAGAATTCACGGAGCTGAAACACGAAATAATTGTTAGGAACGACAATTCCAAACTACTCACTTGTTGGATATTCTGAATAGAATTCATAAAGCATAGAGCGAGTACAACTCGATTTAGAGTCGAGCCCTACAAATTTAATGTTATTTACTTCAGTTCAACACTCCGAAGCGACAGAAAACAAGAGGAAATCCGAAAGAACAAGAGAAAAAAAAAGGAAATTGAACCTGCAAACTTGAATGTGTACTTTGCCGTCGCAGTGTTTGCACAACTTCAAAGGCGCATGTCATTTCGCAATCGAAATATCTCATTGCGAAAGAGATACAGTATGTCAAGTTGAGAGACGCAGGCGCCACTCGGGAGAAATCGCAAACCGTTCTCGAGAAATCAGCGTTACTTTTTTGATTTTCCAGAGAAATGCCACCAACTGCTCCGATTCAAGACCTCGACGACACGGCGAACGCTGTTCTGCCAGTCCTTTACTCTTCCTCGGATGATGAAGTCGGAATCTGGTAACTCAATATGATAAAGATCAACGTAAAAACTTTCAAATTCAGGCGTGAGGTGCTGGCATCGAAAAAGACGAATGCCAACCAAGGGAGCACCGTGATTGTGCTCGGAGACAATCGGTGCGGCAAGTCGTCTCTTCTCTCTCGCCTCGAAAAGTCCGAGAAGTCGGTGAAGCCCAAATCGCTTCTGGGGTACCGCGTCCTCCATGTGCAGAACGATGCTCGAGATGCCAGTTATGCCTATCAACTGGGAACCGCTGGAGCTAATCTGAACCCCTCCGAGCTTCTCCAAATCCCTGTCTGGACTCTGGATGGCCATGAAGCATGTGCTTCCCTCCTCAAGCATGCGTTGCCAGCGACTCCTGCTGAAGCGATCTTCATTCTCTCTGCCAGCCTCGATAACCCTAGTGAGTCACTGGTTTTCGATTTGATATCGTAAAAATCTTCTTCAGATCTGATTCATTCGCTGAAGAGATGGGCGAATGTGTGTACCGAACAGGCGCAGAAGCATTTCACCAAGGAGGACCTCAAGGCTGGAAGGAACCAGCGTGAGTACTCGAAATTGTGATTAGCTCTGTAAAATGTATTTGTTTCAGAAGAGAGAATGTGGCAAGAGTATGTGGATCCTGCCCAGTCTCAGATGAGCACCTCTGTCGTCGTAAACTTCTCCGATGAGCACAACTTGCTTCCGCTGGACCAAGGAACACTTACTGACAATTGTGGAGTCACGTTCATGGTGGTGATCACAAAATCTGATTTAGGTATGCACTATTATGCGTTGTCTCACTAATCAGTTCTCCAAAGTTTTAGGAAAGGAGTTCACAGACCCGCAGTTCGCGAAAATCAGCATCCAACTGCGCAAGTTCTGTTTGAGCCTCGGAGCTACTCTCGTGTTCACCAGCGCGAAGGAGTCGAAGAATATCCAACTGCTCCAGAAATACATTGTCCATCGTTCGTTCGGAACCGCCTTCACAAGCACCGCTCAAGTCATCGAGAGAGAATCCATCTTCGTTCCCGCCGGATGGGATGGAGAGAAGAAGATTGACATCATTCGGGTAAGCTAAGATTGCATGACGTTAAATCTGAACGAACGGTTTAGGAGTCCATTCCGGATATTGACTCTGCGCTGGAGCCAACTCGTGACAAGATCAGACCGGTCGCCAAGGAACAGCTGATAGAAGCCGAGGAGGATCAAGACTTCCTGAAGAAGCTGATGGACAACTTGGCAGCGACCACTTCTGCTGCTCCGCAGAAGAGAATTGCTCCGGAGGAAGCAACCGACAAGGACAGTCCACTCGCCAACTTCTTCTCCAACTTGCTCAAGGACAAGCCAGGAAAGCCGAGCTCCCCGTCGGTCACTCAGCCAGCAGAACAGTCTGCCGTACTCGACCGTCTTCTGAAGTCGTCGCAAAGCTCGAAGCCCCAGCCGAGCACTGATGCATAACTTATCGATAATTTATTTCAAGCTTTATCGCATAACGACGCCTTATTCATTGATTCCTGTGCTCTGCGATTACCGTATTTATACATTTGTAAATAATCATTTGATCATTTTAAGTTGTCTCGAGTTTATCATCGCACATTGAGAAGAATAGAGAATCATAAAATAGAGAATCAATAGAACCGTAAGACAAAATTCATGGGATTGGGAAGAGTAGGATGTCACTTGGATTTCGATTTAGACAAGGAAGCATGGGTGAGGTAGATGTCCATGAATGCGGCGACGAATGCTTCGAGGTGGAAGATGGGTTTCTGGCCGAGCATCAGACGGTGTTCGAATGTGGCTGCCTCGCTGACGACTTCACGGACAATCGCGTCCGGGCAATGTGGCAGGAGATATTCGAGCAGTTTCTGGAAAAGAAAAGTTGATTGGATATTCAAGAATGAATGGAATACCTTGAAAATGACACTGGGTGGGATGCATCTGGAGAGAATCTCGTACAGGCGCTCGCGGACCTTCAGGAGCATATCGGATCCCTGTTTCTGGAGAATGAGTGTCGCGGTGCCTTGGAGATACATTTCCCATTCTGGAACTGGGAGCTGTGCGGTATCGGGCAATCCATTCTGGTGCTCCATCTTGAGCGTTTCGGCCATCAGAAGAGCTCGACGCAGGTTTCCCTCGGACTTCTGCACAATTCTCTGCAGGAACTGGTCGTTCAGCTCGAATTTCTCCTTGTTCGTCACATTTCGGAGGATCTTCGTCATGTCCTCATCAGATGGTGCCGGTACGTTGATAATGATGCAACGGGACTGCAGCGGCTCGATGATCCTCGACAGCGACTCGCAGCACAAGACGATCTTGCAGTTGTTCGCGTACTTCTCCATCGTTCGGCGCAGTCCATGCTGGGCATCTCGAGTCAGCGAGTCCGCCTCGCACAGCACGACCACTTTGAATGTCTTCTGCGAGTTTGCATCGATTTGCGACGTCTGCGCCATCTCCTTCACGAGGTCCTGCACGACGACACGGTCGTAGATTCCGACGTCCGACGGTGTCATCTCCACATGGTAGTTGCTCGAAACGGTTTGTATCTCCAGTTTCCGGTTCGTCGGCGTAGTGAACTGCTTCATGATGAGTTGTGTTTTGTCGGCACCCACGCCGTAGAGCTCTCTGGAAACAGATTCATCATCAAACTAATTCAAACGATTCAGAATTACCTGAGAAGACACTTGATGCGGGTTTTCTTGCCGGCTCCACTTGGTCCGCAGAAGAGCAAGTGTGGCATGCAGTCGGCGGAGAGCATCTTCAGATGTTCGGCCTGCTCCAGATGATAGTCGACGCCTTCATTGCCGATCAGCTGCTTCGGACGGTACTTGTCCACCCACAACGCCATTTTCTGCCTGAAATTAGACCGTTTTTTGAAAGTAAATGGAGTTTAAAACGAGAATTTCTGTTGACGAAAAGTTTCAACTTGGTAATTGAGTAGAGAGAACAGGAAAATCTTGAGAAAATTCACAATTTCAGCTGAAAAACTTTGAGGAAACAATTTTTCTCGCACGCGCAAACTGTCGGTGGCCGAACTCTGTTGTGTGAGAGACGCAGACATCTTTCAAAAATGGAATTTCCCGCCAACTTTTCGGTGGAGCGCCTTTGCTTCTCCATTGAATTTATAACAAAAGATTTTAAGTTTACACTGTGAAGGAAACATAAGTTAACAGGGATCCTGACTATGAATTTAGAACAAGCACGGACACACAGCGAGACTCCTTCTGATTTCAAAACAAGAAAATAGCATATTTACTTCACAAGAAAATCTTCAATTTTCTTCCTTTTCGACTCACCGTGTTTGCGGACTTGCAGATTCGTACCGTACGGTATACCGTAGTCCCAGACACCATTTTTTCAGCTTGGAAGCCTTCTACTGATCTTTTTGGTTCTGCTCCCGATTTTTCATAATTTGTTTTCTTTACTCAGACACTAACCGCAATTCACGATTTCACATCTTGGATTCATCATATAATTCCAGGATACTGATGGAAAATGGAGCAAGGATTGTGTCGAGCTCAGTCGACATCGTGGAAGTCGAAAAAGACCGACAGCGGTACAGTCTCCGAGCCGCAAACATCTACAACAAGAAGAACGCGAATGTGCTCCTTCCCGCTTACCAAGTAAGACTATTTTAGATGATATATTACCTACTCACTCATTCAGCAACTGACCAACCAGGGCAAGCGGTACATCAGAAATGAGGCCACTCCGGCAATCGAACCGAAGTACTGGCCGCAATAGATCCCGAGCACCACACTGTCACCAGACCCTCTCCAAAACGCCCAACCCGTTCTTTCTCCATATCATCATCCTCTTCCCTGTCTCTCTCATTGCTTCCTCGAAAATTGCAAGTTTCTCCGCCTCTTCTAGATGATCTCTTTTACCCAATTAGGTTTATTCGCACCCCAAGAACTTGTTCTATTTGCACCCCAAGAGCCAAATTCCCCCATCAAATTCTATCCCAAACTACACAGTAATTGGCAATAAGGCCTGTATTCCCCCCTCCTACATTTTATAATAAAATTTAAATGTACCTTGTTGTCGAAATTTCGCTCGACTCGAATGCCTGGCTGGGATGGAAGACGAAACATGGAAGAATGGAAATGTGGTTCAGGATGGAGAGTAGTAAGATCAGAAGAGCGCTCGCTCATTTAGTTTATGTTCAGCTCAAGTTAACTGTCATCCTGAGCATTGTGGATTCAGAACTATTTATAATGCTCTGATCTAGTTGTTGTCAAATCACGGAAACCATCTATTTTGGACAGAACATGAACGGATAACTGATGTGTTGATTCCCTTTGGAACTTGCCAGCCCCCGAGAAGAGTTTAGAGCTGTCAAGGTTGCCATTAAACAATAGGTAGACAGAAGATACACATCTGCGGAACTCTCTCGTTTGGATGGCCCCTCCATGCCTCCACAATGCGCCTGCATTCGATTATCCCTTCGCAACATAGTCTGGTCTTCCCCTTACGTTCCCATCCCCATCTATCGTTCCTTTCATCCATTTTCAATGGGCCAACAACCAGTTCGTATGAAGAAGCTCACATATCTTTCCTTGATTCCCATTTTCAAATTTTTGTCGTTAGGAAAAAGGTGATTTACTCGCTATCATAATCTCTTACAGTTCAATTGAAATACAGGAAACAACTTGTCAAAAGGATTCCATCACTGCGTAAAATCAACAAGACAATATTGTTTTACATCGAAAAAGTGTTTCTGTCTAGTCGGGATGGCGTGCACTTCATTGTCCAATTCGACGATTTCGTATGGAGATTCAAGACTGGAAACGGGGAAATTTGGATTGGTTCGGAAATGAAAATGAATCTTGTCGACGCACAAGGAAAAGTTCTCGCGAGAAATTTGAGAATGACCAACGCAAACGCCATAGTCAAATACTATTTGACAAAACGAACTGCCAGAGTGAAGCATTTTAGAGTTGAAGGAGTTAGTGTTCCTACAGTTTGATAATGGGAAGAGTTAATATATTATTCAGGAGTACAAATTGTGGCCAGGATACCATAATATACCTATGATTAGTTTGTTGGAAGTGAAACAGGAAATGTGTGTCGAGGATTGTCTAAAATCTTTTCGGGATACCAAAGTCTGGAAATTAGTTGTAGACGTAGATTTCACGCAGAACATTGATATTGATATTCGAATATCGGTGAGTAGGGTCTGTTTCAAAATTGGAGTCTGTTAGAGAGAAAAGGATCCAGAAGTGAAGGAGGGATAGGAAAAAGGTGATCTTACCGATCAGAGTATTTTGCTTACCTACGGATCCAAACATGATATTATACCTTTTGATAGGCCATCATTCAAACCTCTAAAACTTTTAACACTAAATATGTATTTTTCAAGGAAATCGACAGTAAAGTTGTCGATTTGGGGACAAGAGTGGATCTCCGTGATCACGCGTTCTATCTGCAAGCATACTTTGGAAAACTAGAGATGCAAGAGTTTTATCTGAATGACGAACGCTTTTTCTACTTTTACGAACAATTGAAAACTGGAAAATACGAGATAGGATCGTCGTATGTAACAGAACATGCAAGAAACGGAGAGCAAGTTTGGAGGATATTGAAAAACTATTCGGAAGTGAAAGTGGAGCACGAGTCAGTGTGATTGTTCCGAAATTACACCATTCGTAGTTTTTCAGAAACTTCCTGGTTTTGAAAACTCAGAAACCAGGTTGTGAGCTGCTAGTGGAACGGTGGAAAGAGGCTTTCGACACGAGGACAAAGCATAGGATAGGAATTGTCAAACAGGGGATTGAGGTGTGTTAGAGTGTGGAACACTGCATCCGATGAGAACAATTCCAGGAACAGAAAAGACTTGAATACAGTTGTGCCGGTAAATGGTTCTTCGAACTCTTCAGCACAGTTCGATCCATGGCCAACCAGCCTCCTATCTTCTTAATTACGCTGATGCTCTACGTCTTCCTATCACTATCTTCCCTTCTGATCCTCCCATTCACTCTCGTATCTTTCTGTTACATTCCCATTCCCATCATTGTTATTCAATTCTTCTCTGCTTTATTCAGATTGTGGTTATATCTTTTCATCTACCGAAAGATGGCTCTTTACTTTATCCAGTCAGGGTTCAACAAGGACATGGCGTACGCACTGAACTTTACTTTATTGACAACTTTCACATGCATTTTCGCAGATATTCTGATCTTTCACTATCTCTACATGAAGTTGGGTGATTAGCTACAAGGGACCAGAGTAATTCCATTCGATTCAATTTCCATTCGTTTACTTTTCTATTTTCTTACTTCAAGGTAAACAAGCAGCTGTCCTGTCTCCCTCTTCCTACGTAGATTACATATGCTTCCATGTTTCATTGTTTGGTTGTCAGAATAAAAAGAGTTCCTTGTGATATCCGATTGCTGACTCTTAATTTTCGTGTATTACATGTATCTCGAGCATCGTTCATTTTGGACAGAAAATAGACGGGCGGACTTGTTTATCAGATTCATAAGATGGAGTTGTTCTTCTTCAGGATCAACTTCTAACATCCGTATTGGTTCTATGGGTCGAAATATACACATCTGCACCCCTCTATGGCATCCTACTCTCCACAGTGCACCTGCAATCGATTCTGCCTCGTAATGTCATCTGGTCTTCCCTTCCTCCCGCGACCCCATTTACCGTTTTTCTCATCCATTTGCAATGTACCAACAATCTGCCGTTTATAAGAAAACGTTAACATATCCTTCTTTAACTCCCATTTTCAAATTCTTCTCGTTTGGGATACGGTTAGTTACATGACTGATAACTTTTCTTTTATTGTTTTGTTGTTTTCAGGAAAAACCTTGTCAGAAGGATCCCATCACTGAGAAAAATTGACAAGCAAACGCCGTTTTACATTGATAAAGTGTTTCTGTCAAGTCCAGATAACAAGAATTTCATTGTTAAATTCGACGATTTCGTGTGGAGATTCAGAACTGACGGGGCAATAAAGTGGGATGGACCTGAAACCAGAATGAATCTTGTGAACGAAAAAGGAGATATTCTGAAAACAAACTTGAGACTGAAACACGCAGACAACATTGTCAGGTATTACTTGCAAGAGAAGACAGCGAGAGTGAAACACTTCCAAGTCTATGGGGTGGGTTTTTTACATCAGGATACTGGGAACAAATGAAAATAATTCAGAAGTATAGAGTGTGGCCAGGATTGCATAATATACCTTCAATCGACTTTTTGGAAATAAGAAAGGATAGACTTATCGGACAGTGTTTACAGTCTTTTCAGAATACCAAGATAGGGAAACTGGCTGTCTGCGTGAGACACAGCACGGAAGTGCTTGACTCTCAACTATTGGTGAGGTTATGGAGATTTGTTTATGTCCAACTTTGTTGTTTTATCAGAGAACCCTGAGTAAAGATATTGAATTGAAGAGAATATCGAGAACCGGTAACAACTTGTTCTATATGCGGACACACTTTGGAAAACTAAACATCCGAGAGACTCTTCTTAGAACCGAACACTTCAGTTACTTCTACAGAGAACTGAAAACTGGAAACTACGAGAGTGGTTCGAAATATGAAACGGAGTATGATACAGACGGAGAAGAAATTTGGGGAACTCTCAAGAACATTTTCAGAGTGAAAGTAGAGCACGAGTGAGTTTTTAACACATTTGGAACATGAACACAAGTAATCGATTTTCAGAAACTTCTTGATCTTGAAAACTGATAAACCAGGTTGTGAGCTGTTGGTGGAAAGATGGGACGAGGAGTTAAGAAACAGGTCAAGGCTAAGAATGGAAGTTGTCAAACAAGGAATCGAGGTTTTTCAAAATTATCCGACATTCCGACTTCCAATGAAACACGTTTCAGAAGCGAAAACGACTCGAATACAGTTTTGTCGGTAAATGGTTCTACAAATTCTGGTCCACGTTCCTGGAAGTTTGTACAGACAAGTCCTTCTTGTTCTCTCCCTTACTGTACCTCTTCTTATTCGTCACAACCTGTTCTCTTCTGACTCTCCCCTTAACTATCGTATCTTTCTATCACATCCCCATTCCCATAGTTGTTCTCCAATTCTTCTCGGCTTTTTTCAGAATATGCCTTTACCTTCTTGGCTTCAGATGCTTTGTCCTGTCGGCTATGGATCCAAATTTTGATTCGAAGATGTCAGGTGACGCATTGCTTTGGTTCTGGTTGATTTCTGTTCGACTCTTCGCTGACATTCCGATCAACCACGTGTTCTACATGTACATGGATGATCAGTCCACGGGAATCAATGATATATTCTACAACTACGCGATCACCCGACAACTATTCTCCGATTTTTACGATGGTATTTCCGAATTTATTTCCTCCGGTGGCTTCAAAATTGCCACTATCACTTCGTTCTTCCTTTCAATTTTATTCACGGCCTTAAAATCTTATGTTGACGAAATCTGATCTGATTTCAGTAAAAATATTATGAAGAATAATAAAAACGTTTGAAAAATTTATCTTTTCGAGATAAAAACTATACAAAAAGTGTGTGATATTCGACAAAACAGTTAGAAGGTCAAATGCAGTAGCCCGGTACATGTAAAAAAGGGTCAAGATGGAAATGTGTTTCAGAATGGAGAGTAGTAAGATTAGAAGAGCGCTCGCTTATTTAGTTTATGTTCAGCTTTCTCTTGAGCGCAATGATGTCGTCACGACGCTTCTTGCTCTCGAGTTGGCGAAGCTCCAGTGCGGATTTCGTGGCTGGTTTTCCTGGAATCAGTCCTTCCTCGCTGGCCAGATTGAACTCGCGATCAGTGAGACCAGTAGTGTCCACGAAGACCTTCTTGGCGGCGTGTGGGGTGTATCCACCACGTTTCGGAACTGAAAAAGGAGAAGTTTAGAAATATAATAGAAACGAAAGTTACCTCTGGTCGGGGTAGCGCCTTTTGGGGTGGACATGTAATCAACGAATGTGGAATCCTCAGTTCTGGTAACTGGAATGGTTTTTGGAGTGGCCGCAGCACGACGAGACGGTCCAGGGATTCTGGTCATTTGCTTGACGTCAACATGAGCCCTAGCTCTGCTGGGTGTCTTTCTGGTGACATTGGAAGAAGAAGAGCACTCCCCGGTATCCGGTCTAGCATTGGCCACGTCAGAAAATGCGTTGACGTTGTTGTTTCCGAACTGGAATGTCATCTGCATTGGATTCTGTGGCTGCCAGGCTCGCGTGGTAGATCTGAACAAAGAATATGGCAATCAAGCGAGTTCTCATGTTGTCTCACCTAGTAGCAGATCTGTTGAGAGGCTCGCGCTTGCTGACACTCTTCGGAGTAGCGAGTCTCTTGATGGCATCCGGAACTTTTCCAGTCAAGTCGTCGTGCCTTTTCTGCATTCTCTCGCGACGTTCTCCCAGTGTTTCTTCTTTCTCCATCTCCTTCGCGTGGATCATGGCGAATCTGTCGACACCGCGAGAAACTGGTCTCTGGCGAATCGGTGTGATTCGGCGGTTCTCGGTGGTTTCTTCCTCTGGCTCCGGACTCTGTCTGGCTGGTGTCTCGTCAACAGTGGCACGGAGAGACTTTCTCGACGAAACGCGATGAACTCTCGGGCGAGACTTGACCTCGAAGTTGCTCATGTCGATTCCCATGTCGGCGCACATCTCGCGCTTTGCATCCTCATCCAGGACCAATCCGACAGCGTTTGTTGGAGTTCCTTCGCCTATAATGAGTTTGTTCGAACTTGTTATATCATCCGTCACTTACTTATGAACTGCTTGACCGGCTCCTCAGCTTCCTCGATTGTGAAGGTACGATTCGCGGGCTCTTCCGGTTCTCCCGTCTCCATAGGCTCTTCCATGGCATCTTCATATTGCTCCTCCTCTTCCTCGATGACAGCCTGTTGTTTCTCGGCTTCCTTTTGAGCTTGAAGAAACTGAAACAAACGTAATTATTCGATTAATTCTTCGATTTTCATACCTCGACGAGTCTGAACTGAAGATCCGACTTCTTTCCGGCAGCCGAGAGTCGTTTCTTCTTCAGTTCCTTGCGAAGCTCGTCGTACTTGAGATTGAAGACTTCGTCTTCGACGAGTTCACGTGGCATTTTGGCTGGAAAAATGGCTAATTGACACAGAAAATAGGAAGAAAAATGGGGAAAGCAGAAGAAAATCTGATTTTGTTTCAAAAATGTTTCGTTCGCGGCGTGTGCAGTAGGGCGCACTTGCACATTTGTCTCCGTGTACTCCTCTCGGACAATATGATCGATTTACGAAATTGGTTCTTGTTTTACTTTTTCTTATTTTTCTGCTCAAAATTCGTATATTTTTCAATTTTTCAACAATATTTTTCAGAATGGGTCTTGTCGATTATGCTGGAAGCGACTCCGACAGTGACCAAGAAGAACAATCGCCACAAACCGTTCCGGCAAAGTCCATCTCTCAAAATGCTCCTGTAAACGACGAGGAGATGTTTTTTGATGACAACGGTACGCTCTAATAACGATATTTTCGACATTAGAACTATTTGCAGAAAAAGAAGCATCGACAAAAGGCTTCAACACAAATGGCGAGGATGTTCTGGAGGATATTGTGAAGCCGAAAGACTGGGAGGTGAAATTGGCTGAGAAGACTCGACGCAAATTGGAAAAGAAAGCCATGAAAAAGGCATTGAAAAAAGAAAAGAAGTTGGCAAAGAAGGAAAAAAAAGAGAAGATTGCAAAAATTGGAACTGGCATCCAGAAAGATGGAAAAGGAAAAGGTTAGCAACGTTTTACACCTTTTCACTAATGTAAATTCTTATTTTTAGCCAAAGTTGTGATTTCTGCACTCGGAGGGCTCGCGGGAATTGTCAGTCACAATTCGAGTGATGACAGTGAAGACGAAGAGGAGAAAACAGCTGCTCCGAAACAAAAAGTTGGAAACGGCTTCCTGTCGACACTCCCTGCTCCAAAAGGACGAGACAACCGCTCAGATGGACCCGCATCATTCGCGAAGTCTCTTGTTCCACCATCTGTTGCCAAGAAGGTAAATGAAACTGTACGAACTCTTATCACAAACTCTGTTGTTCAGGTAGGAAACACTCCGGCATTCTCTGCTCCCACTCCTGCCCCCGCTCCGAGAATTGTCGACAGCGATGACGACGACGATGATGAGACAACTGACTTTTTCGGTTTCTCGTCTGCTCCTCCAAAGCGAGAAGAGATCACTTCCGAAATTCCACTGATGGCCATGAACAGCAGCATGGATGTCGTCGGTCCGTCTCGACCGAACGAGGAAGATGCTATGGATCCGTCGGAGATGTATAGATTGCCAGAAGAAGAGGAGCAGCAAGGCGCTCCGTCCACATCCGACCCATGGCTCCATCGCAAAATTTCCGACGAACAGGCTCATAAGCTGCTCATGAGATTCTCGCACGACATCGGACCCGAAGAGAGACGATCCATCAACGAGATGGCATCTTCGTTGGTCGATGTGAACGTTGATGCAGCACTCGGACCTGACGTCAAGACCAACATCATCAAGAATCTTGGCCAACGCGCATTCCAAGAGGCGACATCAGCTCCAGTTCCACAAGTACAGACTCAAGGACAGATGTCTCGCAGAAAACACCAGATCACCTACTTGGCCAGCTTGGTAACTAATTTATTGTTCATTTCATCACAACAAATCCTTCTTTCAGGCTGTGGCACGCGAAGAGCAACTCAAAGACCAATGGGCAGACCAGAAGCAGTCGAAACGCATGGCGAGACAGAAGTACGGATTCTAAATCGTTCGAATGTTTTCATGCTTACATCACCAGATTTCGCAATTGTATTTGTGTTGTTTTCGTATATGATAAACACTTATAAACGAGATGGGAATTCGTATAAAGTTAGCGCTATTCGAAATTATGAGAGAATTGAAGAATTGCGCGATCGCTCATAAAACGGACATTAGGTGCGATAGTACATAAGGCCGGTTGGAATCGGCGAATGGCAGAGAAGGCGATGTCGACTAACTTCATCTGCGCAGCTGTCTCCGTTTCTTCGATCCTCGTTGTAGGTTACATCACTGCTGGTCTGCTCATATTTGCAGACTTTCGAACATTCTATTCAACTGCTCTTGATGATGTCGCAGAGTTCAATGTGGGTTTCCTTTCCTTCAGAATGTTCTAAAGATTAGGTCCTTTGACAGAAGTTCGCCACTGAGGCCTGGGATGATATGATCGAGATCAATCGATCTGTGATTAGACAAAAGAGAAGTGGTGATTCGAAGTGTGGATGCATGAACAAGGCGAACAACTGTCCCGCTGGACCAGCTGGACCTCCAGGAGAACCAGGAGCACCGGGAGATGATGGACTCAATGGAGATGCTGGACAGCCGGGACCCGATTTCCCACTGTTCGATCAGTCTCTCATCTATCAAAGACCTCCTTGCATTCGCTGCCCTGCCGGAGAACCAGGACCACCAGGACCAGATGGAGAGCAGGGAGAACAGGGACCACCAGGACCCCCGGGAGTAGATAACTTTGAGGTTGGAAAGGATGGACTTCCAGGTGTTGATGGAGAGATGGGAGACGTTGGAGAGCCGGGAGAAGAGGGAGAACCAGGAATGGATGGAACTCCAGGAGCCAATGGAACCAGAGAAATCGGCATGCCAGGAGCACCGGGAGCACCAGGATTGGCGGGAGTGGAAGGAACTCCAGGAAAGGATGGAGAACCAGGAATCCCCGGTCCAGAAGGAGAAGAGGGGCCAGCTGGAATGCCAGGATTGGATGGAGAGAGAGGAGCCGAAGGGGAACCAGGACCGGAAGGACCTCCAGGAGCACCGGGACCAGATGCAGCTTACTGCAGCTGTCCACTCAGATCTGCTCGTCTTGTATTCTAAAAGCTATTTATTGTTTTCATTATTTCTTTATTTATACAGAAATTTGAAGAAACATTACATTTAGATCAAGAATTTAAAATAAAGAATTCATCCGACAAAACTCAGAAAAGACCCGTTTTGTTATGTACTAAACCCAAATTGTGTCAAGAAGGAAATGTTGAAAAGAAGAAGGAAATGAAATGATTAGATTCACAGTCTAGAAGATGCCACATCTTCATTTGTCCCGATCCTCTCCAAACTGTCTGTTGAAGTTCGAATTGGTTTGGTTTGCATGTCATCGAGACCTAAAAAAGTAAAAATGAGAAAAAGATGATCAAAATGTTAACTGACCCATCTCCATTCGGAACTTCCGTCTGTCACTGACCAATGTGAGGGAAGAAACGAAGTAGAGACCGGCAGAAATGAGCAGGAGAACCACGCAACAGTAGGTTGCAGTTACCAGGGAATGGTACTGATCCTTGGGTAGAGTGGATCCGTGGCGGATGGCATCAGAGATGAGACCGATGAGGTATGGTCCAGAAGCATCACCGAAGAGATGAGAAACGAGAACGAAGTAGGAAAAGGCGGTACTACGACGGTTTGGATGAATGACAGTGGTAAGCATGTCAATGTTGAGTCCCCAGTTGAAACAGAGGAAAGTGAGTCCGAAGAAGATCATGATGTAGAGAAGTACCAAACTTTTGTCTCCAAAGATCATTGCAACAAGTAGAAGAGGAGCAGCAAGGAGAGCACCTCCTCCAGAAACCAATGGTTGAGCTCTTTCCGTCTGGAACTTCTTGAATGGACCCCATCCGGTGATAAGCCATTTTGAGAGCATCGACCCTAGAATTACTCCAATCAGTCCTCCAGCAGTCGTGAGAGCTCCGAAATAGAGGGCCACACGATCTTTGTCAGTTGGTGCCAGTTCCTTGGTATCATTGAGTCCTTGATGCCATGCAGTGAGATGTTGGATGACAGTTGGTTCCCACCAGGAGAGAGTTCCAGAGACGAACACCAGGGCAGTGTATCCCCAAGTGCAAGCAACGAGGGTGGGTGTTTTCACAAGAATTACAAGATCTTCGAAATAGGTGGTGTTTGTAGTGAGGACAGCATCCTTCGAATCTCCAAGTGCTCTGTCAGCTGCTCCACGTTCTGGTTCATATGTGAACAGGATCAGGGCAATGGTGACAATGAATCCAGCAATAGCAGACACACGGATTCCCCATTGCCAGTGTCCAGTCAAGGTTGCCACATTGGATCCGACGATGAATCCAAGACCACTTCCAACTGGGATCGCAAAGTAGAAAACCATGAAGACCGTACTCCTCTTTTGTCCGTTGAACATGTCAGAGATGAGAGAAGGAGCAACATTCGAGTAGGAGGCTTCACCGATTCCCACGAAACTGCGGAGGACGAGGAAAAGCCAGAAGTGCTGAAAGAAAATGATGACTCATTGATCTCTACTGACTTTCGGGAACTTTCTGGTTGGATGACTCACATTTGCAGGCACGAAACTTGATCCTAAAACTGCTCCCAACCATATTCCAACTCCAATAATCATGATCCATTTCCTGTTGAATCGATCTCCGAGGTATCCACAAACAGGAGAGAATACCATGAAGGAGATGAGGAAAACAGTTTGGATGAGTCCACCCATACTGTCGGAAATGTTGTAATAACTCTGGACTTGTGTGAGAACTCCTGAAAGTTGGAATTTGAAGAATGCCAAAAAGCAGAAGCTTACCAGCAACGGTGTATCTGTCGACATAATTGAGTAGGTTGATGACAAACAGGACAGTGACACTGATGTAGTCCTTTTGAGAGTTGACCATTCTGCAAGCAAGGAAGTGAGATGCAATGGACTATTTATCAGACTGCGCAGTTCATCGGAACGTCGTCTCCTCCCACTGCGCGCGGGAGCTCCGACCCATGACCCGATGATCAAGCATATCACGTCATGCGCGACAGATTACGGTAATAAATATGAGGAAATGATAGCGGGGCGGGGGAGATGGAAGAGGGATGGAACAGTGTTTGTTCACCGGCGATGAGGGAAAAGAGAAAAGGCGAATTGAGACAGGTAAACAAAGTATTACTCACGGATTGACTGCCCAGTTAGCTTATACCTACTGATCGTGACTCAAGACGGGAAACCCCCACTCCTAACCCTGAAAGGAAAAAAAGAAGACAAGGAAGTGTTCAAAAAGTTACGGAGAAACTTCGAAGGTATCTGGAGCAGTACGTGCTTACTGGCACGGTGGCCAACTCAATCAGACAATCCGAAAGGAACACAGAGAGGATTAGGAGTTAACAGAGCAGGGTAACAGATACAAGGAACACAAACATATCATAAGAATAATCTCGTTTGTTTATTGGCGGTTTTAAATGATAAATACAAACATAAAGCGTTCTTTCGTCAGGAATTAGTATTCGGTTATTAGATGTTCAGCTAAACAGACACAGGATTGTTTGTGAGTTCTGGCGTTCTGGTAAAGGGTAAAGAAGCAAACACTTCAGGGGGACTGTTTTCCCGGCAAAGGGCAACTGATCCGCCAGAGCCATTCACCAAAGGGACGCCCTCTATCTGACCACCGTATTTAGGTCGGTGCTAACACTCTAGGACGTTATCACTAAGGTAAAGACATAAAAGTGGAGCGGCGACTGGGAACCAACGTGCATAGACTGGAAAGTCCAAAAGAATGGGGCGATTGGGATGAGTGAGTGACAGTGAGCAGTTGAAACGGTAGGGGTGAAAGGGGAAGGGCCAACAGACGAAGAAGTCGGCAAACATTTGAAGGGAAGCAAGAAATTGATAGGCGACTGCGGTATAAGTTGGAAAAAGAGTTATGTACTCTTTGAAAGGTTTTGGTTCCCCGGAGTTCCCTAAATACCCCGATTCGAATGAACTGGATCCGAGTCTTTCTCGTTCATGCGCGCACCTTTATTTGTCCGAACAGCTGGCTAAACACGCCTTCGAACTTTCCGATTGTTATTCATGACCGTCCCCCTGATAGAGATGGATTATGCATCTTCTTGTGTCGGCCTCCAAGCATCAGAGCACATCCTTCAGAGCACAAGACATATCGTCTGTCTATTCCTATTTCTGTTTTTTCTCCGTCGCCGCCTTCCCCGATAACCTGGTCGGACATGGAGACATCAATTCAACCTTTTTACGAGCCATTCGGTTCCCTTTGATGATTCTCGCACGTGTGTGCCAGAGCGGGCGTGCCAAACTGTCCGAGGGACGGCGCTCGTTTCGCTTCGTTTCCGACGGTGACGAATTTGGGAATTCCCTTGAGTTGCAGACACAGAAAGCACAAAGTGTGTGTCGGAAATGGAACGAAATGAGGCGATTTGGAATGAAATGCGAATGGGTGACAGTTCACAGAAAATGAAGAAGAATGCGTGGACAGGTGAATGTCTTTGAGGAGGAGCTGGAAGCCGACGGCCGAATATGGATTGGAAACATAACAGGGGATGAAGACAGGGGGACCAGTGATTGATTGATTAATCGGTCAGATGTCAGCAGAGTACAGCGTGAGAAATCGGCGAAGAAGTCGAAGAAACCCCTTTCGCACCCGATTCCGTATCAGAAGAAGTTGGCTACATTTACGATTCCATTGTGTGCAGAGAAGACTCAAAAGATCAGAAGGAATCAAATGAAATCAAATGGCTTCTAGAAAGTTCCATGAAGACTTTGAACTGTATGCCACAAACATCCTTCGTTTTGTTTGTTCAGATGCCGTCTCTCTTTCAGAGGTCGTCGTGAATGATAAATGAGATGGCTTCTGACCTGTCATTCCTCAAACACCAGAAGTTTCACACCTCGGGCTTGCTTTCTCTGTTTGCTTTTTATTTTTTCCTTTTCGAATTGCTGTTTATAATCGACAAATAGGAAGGAGGCTGAGAGATTGAGAGATAGGCGCAAGATAACCAAACAGTTTGCAGAGATTAGGGATCATCTTTTATTATTACTTTGTATCTTAAGTTTCGGAAGCAGTACGATTTACAAAAAGAGAGAGAAGAACATTCTAAGGCTTTGAATGCAGAGTTGAGACCATCGATACCTAGGTTTAGAGGGGTTCTATGTACACCGGTAAGTAGGAAAATGGGAAGTGTTTGGAGGAGAAGAAGAAGGAACAGCTTATCCACGGGTCTTTCTCATCGGAGCACGTCTGCCCATCAGCTTGAACATGGCGCAGTATTGTCTCAGCTCTCTGGAACTATATGGGGGAAATGAAGATCTGGGCACAACTCGACTCACTCTACTCCGGCATTCACGGAACACTCGCATAACTCTCCGGCCTCTCTCTTCCAGTGCATCTTCTTGGTACACGCACGGAATGATTGTCTAGCCTTTGACTCGGCAACCAAAGGTTGGCATCTGAACTTGTTAGTGATGAGATTCGAGAAAAGGGAAACCGGTTCGAAGACGACCGATTAAGGTGATTTGTGATTGGCGGCCTCGACCGACGGTTTGTTTGTTGGTCACTTTTGTTTTCCCGAAAAGGTTAACATCGAGGATCAAGTGTTTCTCGACAGATTAATTAGTCTCTGTGTCTTCTGTACTCACCCCTTTCTATCGAAACAGAAACTGTGCTTGTTCTTCTCCAGGAAACAGTCCTTTACGCAGAGAGCGAAATCACCAGTGGCATCCAGGATGTGCTTGATTGGCTTGATCATAGTTTGGAACGTGTTTGTCTGTGTGGCAATGCTCTTCTCGGTGACTTTAAAGATTCCGCGAATATCAGTCTTCTGGATTTGTGGTCCGTGTTGATCAGCCACACATCTGAATAGAAGGTTTAGAATTGCATCATGCCGTCATCTCTCACCCTTCCACTCTGTTCTCGAAACAGGTCAGGAAGTCTTCGAGGATGTTGTCTTTCTCGTCGAAACACTTCTTCAGGTCATTAGGACGGGAGGTGATCTGGAAGAGTGCCTTATACTCAAAAGCTCAGTTCTCTCAGAAAACTTACAGAAGAGAACTTTTGGAAGCACGGAACAGTGCAGTCCTTTGCTTGAGCTTTCATTTCTTCGACACAAATTCTCTGCTCGGCACACGAACATTGTCTGACTGTTTGTCCAACCAACTTGGCTCTATTCAAGATATCCGCTCCTTGACTAGAGATCTGCAACATTTAGATTCCAACTACTGACCGATCGTCTTGACCCGTAGACCGGGGGCTTTGTCTAGGCTACAATTTTGTATGCAGTTTTCGTCGCGCGGAAGTCACAAACTACACATTGGCGGGGTGATATGGGTGATAAAACTTAAAGAGGATGGTGGAAAGGTTGAGTGAAATCAACATCAGCTGGCTAGTCTCATGATGTCTCAGAATCGGCAGAAACGGTTAGGCAGACTGTTTACGAACGATCAGGGTCAGATCAGGGTCTGTCGGCTAATACAGAGATCAGTGGACTTCCGAATTCCACTAGAATTTGGCTTCAGGAGATATGCCACTTATCCAGTTTTTAGAAAGGATACAAGGAACTTACAGAGTCGATGGGATCCGATGCTGTGGCAGCAAGTGCTCCAGCTACTAGAGCCAACAAAATGGTAGTCTGTCTACTGAACATGGCGCGTTCGACCGAGAGTTGATCGTCTTCTGAATCGCAGCCGTCTCCTCGCTTCGGTTTTTCTTGTCGTTGTCGGCCATCCCAGACTCCGCCTCTTTCAATGGTTCAGCTGCGTGTCTCGGTCTGCGTCTCATCGACTGTAAAAAACAAAAGACACAGAAAGAGAGTTTGCGAAACGGATTGGCCCCGAAAGTCACGAAAACATCGGTTTGCTGCACGTGATTAGACCGTGACAAGTGCAGTCTGAGTCCCGCTCTCTCGCTTCTCCAGAAGACACACTTGGAACGTAATGAGCCTAGTTTGGTGAGACTTGGTCGCCGCTGCAAACCGTCCAGATTCTCTGAATTCTTCCGAAGAAAGTGACCAACTGGTTTGGGAATGAGTGCTGTTTATGGTATCGTGTCGTGCAGAATCTATAGTTTGTGACTGTAGAGACTACACGAAATGGTCAAGGAAGTCGATGAGTCAGTTGGAACTGCCAAGGAACACTTTCAGATCGTAATTTGATACGAGTCATCAGCGTTTCAAACTTTCAGAACCTCTTCGTCAAATGGAAAACTCTCCCTCTAATTGCCCTCCCCGAGAGTCGCAACATCTGCCGTCAAGAGTGCAGTTTGTCGCCGTCTTCAACAAGAGGATTAGCACTAAACAGTTCCGAACTGGTATTCGACCCTTCCTTCCGTGACGTGTCTTCGTCGTCATTCACTGCGCCTCCAAACTCTTTTTTGTGTTCCTCGTCTCTCCCATCCATTTTTGTGCCTTGAACACTCCAACCAAACCAGTAGCCATTTAAGTCGAATCGAATCAAACATATTATTCTTCAAGTACTTCTCTACCCTCTTCTACCCAATTTTTCGGTGACGTCGTCCGGTTCGACCTCGAGAAAAAGGAGACGATTCTCGAAATTACGGGAAACTCTTCTCGGCCCCTGGACACACACAAAGGGCTGTAATAAGCTGCTGCCGGTGGCCACTGAGACGGTCATTTCGAAGAGGACAAAGGCGCGATATGATACGCGAAGGGGACTGTGTTACACAACTTTGTGGTCGCTTTGTGACCATGAAGAAGTGATAAGAGGTGGCGGAATGGGAAAGACGACGGGATCGATGACGTGGCGAGGAGAAGCAGGCCGGAAGGGACGGGGGAACCTGATCAATGACCGCTTCTATCTATGGCATCAGTTCGGGGAACACTAGTGTGACTTTTATCACTTTCTCATTGTGTCACGGATCACGGATTTCGTGGTCATTTGAGAAACCGAGAAACCCCCGACATTGAACACAAATGGACACAGACAACAGTCACAGTTTGATCGAATCAGTGAAGAGAGAAAGAAGGAGATGTTCAGGAAGGAATTGTCTTGTTCCAGAATGTTCCCCGATGCCGAATCGATCTTTGAAAAAGGAGCGCGTGCTGGCTGAAAGTAAATGTGAGCAGATTATGCAAATCGAACGGTGTCTCCTCCCGGTTTTTTGATTCTTTGCCTTTCACTCCACGCATGAAAACAGAAAGTTTGCGAGTTTCAGACTACCAATCGATTCTTTCTCTTCTATTCGTACATTCTCGAAATGAGCTCAATTTCTCCGACAAAGCAGCCGGGAGAAGCGGACGAAGAGCAGAAGTCTGAAGACAATGCGCATATCAAAGTGAGCAAAACCTGTCAGTCTTCTTGTATCTCTGAATGTTTCTAGCACATTCCGTTCTTCTTCTTATTCCTGTGCACCCTGTGCATGTGCTCCATCTACTCCAACCCCACAGTCTACCAGTCGACAATCAACTTCCTGCACGAGTTCAGGAACTCTTCCGAATCCGACTGTACGTCTTTTCGCGTTCTTTTATACCGATCTCTTATCTGTTGCGAAATGCGTGTCATGCGTCGATTTCTGATCCGATCAGTGATATGAAAAGAAGGGAATGGGGGGATAAAGGAATCATTAGAAGTTGGGCGCGGCGGGCGGAAAGAAGGGGAGAAGATGTTCCGCCGTCTCCGTGGTTTTTGTAGTGATGACTACACTGGCTAGAGATTTGCACGACCACACTACGGAATGGGGGAATCAGAAGACATATAGATCGGGATCTTTCGGTTTCGGTCATGTGGTAATCAACAATAACAAACGAGTAGACATTTGTCCCGTGTCGCTCATGAAAATTTTTGAAAACGAATCAAGTCCCTCTGCTGGAAATGCTGCTTTGATCGATTAAAAAAAACTTTGCAGTCTATGAAGAAATCGACAATCAGTATGATCCGGGAAAGCAGACGTCACGAGAAGTCATCGTCAAGTACGTATACTACCTCTCGAATCCCCAGAAGGAGTCCTTGATCACGGTTACCCCAGTGGGAACAGTCATTGCTGCTGCTCCAATCACATACGCCTACAACAACATGGGATTCAGGTGAGGGTATCCGGATAATATAATTTTTCATGTTTGCCTGTTACAGAAGGAGTTTTGTGATGTGCGCTTTCATCAGCATTGTTCCTGCTCTGTTCTTCCCTAGCTGTGTGAATGCAAAGACATATCTCCTAGCTATCATTCTCCGTATATTCCAAGGTTTGTTACAAGAAGTAGAGCAGTTCAGAACTTGTTTCCAGGTTGCTCACTGGCCGCATTCATTCCATTTGCCTGCAAACTGTCCGTGTTCATTCCATTCGACCACATTGCTGTTCCTGTGATTGTATTTGCCTACTCTCACATCTCAGAGATCTTCGTTCATCCTATAGTTTCTCACATGTCATCTTCCTCTCTTGGTTGGCATTCTTCTCATTACGGAGCAGTTATCGCTATTGTTATCATCTTTTTCGTTTTTGTGCTCATTCATTTTGACGAGGATTTCAAGGAGAGAGCAGCGACTATTGGGTTCTGTAATGTGAGCTCAATTGGTTTGAGTAGTACTGAACCACTTCTTTCAGGCAATGTTTGAGTACGAAAGAACCCGTTCCCGGACCTTCGACCTCAGAATCCCCTACCTATCCATTTACCAAGACTTCCGTATCTGGGTTATCTTCTTCACTTCTTTTGCCTATGGATGTGCTCTTCAGCTCTTCTACCAATTCGGTCCAACTTTCTTCCATAAAGTTGTTGGTCATTCGGAAATCTCTTCTGCTTACCTCACAATCATTGCTCCGATTCTCAACTTGATAACTTCAGTGTCATCGATATACTTATACGAGAGATTAGCGTAAGTTAAGAATTCTGGTGGAAGTGCGCAATGATAAGTTTTCAGAAACACTGAGCAGAACAAGATGCGCTTCTTCAACACAGTGGCATTTGGAACATGCGGAATCTTCTTGTTTGCTCTCGGATTCTTCAATCCAATCAGTCACAAGTACATTGTCACAGTCATGTACATCCTGGCTTCTTCTCTCCTCGGATGCTCCTACGCAGGTCATCTTCGCATGAACCAGATCCGTTCCGGTCATCTTCATCTTTTCCTTCTTGTCAACATCTTCATCGTCAACTCTGCAGCCATGTTCTTCTCTTCACTTCTCAACGTGCTCATTGCTGATAACACAGACTATGGTGATTAGACTTTCCTGATTCTAACCAACATTTGACTTTCAGCTTCCTGGTCGACCCTCTTCATCGTACACGCCGTCTTTCTCATCATCGCCAACATCATTTTCTTCTTTTTCTGCTCATCAGAAAGAGCAGCCTGGGCCAAGGAAGGCTACGAAGACTCTTCGATCCAGCCGTACCGCGATGAGCCCCTCCCCCAATTTCCTTTGTAACTGTACAAAAAGAACACGATTCATTGAAATAAACGCATTAGTAACTACAGTTTATTAGTGATGGCAAATGTAAAATACATCAGAGAAATTAGACGCAGAGTCCAGAAGTGGTCTCGCACTTGGTTCCAGATGGGCAGGCAGAGCAGGTTCCTCCGGTGGTGTAGATGTTCTGGTTGAGGTAGTTTCCTCTGGAAATACGGATTGATGAGATAAGTATTCCTTTTTGAATCAACTCACTGTGGCTTGTACTGGCAGACGACGGTGACCTTGTTGAGTCCGTTGGTGTCCTTTCCGCAGTTCTTGACTCCGCATCCGATCAAGTTGGTCTTGGCCCAGGCCATCTGAGTAGCGTGTCCGACTCCAGTGTTGAAGAGAGCCATGTCCATGAGGTTGCTCTTCCATCCGTAGTCTTGGAACTCCTTCTCCCAGGCAGCAGAAGCCTTTGCTCCCTGGAACAAACAGATGTTGCTAGGTAAAAGTAAGAATCACTCACGTAGGGGTTCAAGTCTCCGAGGGCAGCGGAAGTCCAGTACCAGTAAAGGTTCTCTCCGAGTCCTGGAGCATTCGAGTGTCCGGTTGGGCAAGTGTTGGCGTAGTTCTGGGCAGATGTGGCGACGGTGGTATCCCATTTCTGAAATGCTCAGCTTGTTACCAATCACTTCAGAATGAGGAATGTACCATCTTGAGCATGTTGCTGGCAGTTGGCTTCTGAGTTCCCTTTGCCACGTAGGTTCCCTTGGCGATCTTCGATCTCATGTCATTATGAGCAGCAAGGATACTGGCTTGTCCAGTAGCGCTGAATTGAGCATACGCTCCTGAAAGTTTGGTTAGAAAGTTGAAATATAAATGAGAATACTCACCGACGCACAGTGCGGCCAACACGAGAAGAGACTGCATTGTTATTGTTATCTGAAAACCGTAACCGATTGACTTGCATTTATAGGACAAACTGGTTTGTATGAACAACTGTTTCATGAACTATGGCCAAGCGTAGGACGAGGAGCACGTCTCGCTCCAGTCATGTGGAGACGACCCGTGTATTCAACTTGTGCTTGTTCTACTGGCACAGTACAAAAAATCAGTTGCCAGACAAGCCAGCAAATAGGAGAAGGAAGTAGAAAGGAAGACGAAGCTGAGGTTGATGCTGAGAGTCCTCAAGGCGAGTGCTTTATACCCTTGAAAACACTAACTCTTGCGAACTTCTCACCCATCTTTTCCATGTCGCCTTCGCACGGGAAATGGGCCTAGTCCCTGTTTGATCTTCTGGAAACAGACTAGGACAACATCAGTTCCTCTTTCCTTCTCTCTCCCCGCGATAATCCCCTTTGGTTCAATTACATGAGTCATGTCACGACAGGAACGATTTGAGTAACAACTAAACCTTTCGAAAGTCACTATCATAGTCCTTCCTGTCATTGGAATCTTGGAAACAGAGATAAAAACACAAAACGGAAGTTTGCTATTTATTTATTTACAGAAAACCAATAAGATTGTCATGATCAAACACAAAGACCCGTGCTGCTCTCACAACCCGTTCCGGAAGGACAGCTGGAGCAAGTGGTTCCCGAGATGTAGATGTACTGGTTTAGGTAGTTGCCTCTGGAAGATTCTTCGGTTTTCTTCAAGTGAAACATGCTGACTTACGGTGGCTTGTAGTTGCACACAACAGTGACTTTGTTCAGTCCGTTTGTATCTTTTCCGCAGTCTTTCACTCCACATCCGACGAGGTTCGACTTGGCCCAAGCCATCTGGGTGGCGTGTCCGATTCCTGTGTTGAAAAGGTTGACATCCAGCAGATTTGACTTCCATCCGTAATCCTGGAACTCTTTCTCCCAGGCAGCAGAAGCAGCGGAGCCCTGAATTGATTACGGTTTTCTGACAAAACATGGAGAGACTCTTACATATTGATTGAGATCCCCGAGAGATCCGCTGGTCCAGTACCAGTACAAGTTCTCTCCGAGTCCCTGAGCTCCCGAGTGACCAGTGGGACACTTGTTAGCGTATGCCTGTGCAGTTGCAGCAACACTGTCATCCCACTTCTAAACGTCCAATTCGCAATCAACTCGACACTTTGTTCACTCACCATTTTGAGAATGTTTGCTCCAGCGGGTTTCTGGGTTCCTTTCGCAACATAAGTTCCTTTTGCAATCGAGGATCTCAATCTATTGTGTGCATCAATGATTCCACTTTTTCCGGATGACGTGAAGTCGGCGTAGGATCCGACCACAAGAGCAACGAGCAGCAATACTTTCATAGTTAAAAGCAATCTGGAAAAGAGCAAATTTCAAGTTGTGCAAACAAGAATTTAGTGGAGACTTACTGGCACGAACTGTCAGTCGCTTACTTTATAGACGCCCTTATCACTGGGGAATTAACGAATCGGCAATGCCCACAAGTCGGTGATAAGTGGTGGAAAGGCCGGAAGTTGTGGGCAGCACAAGACTGAATTAGGAATGAGCACGCGATGGAAGAGGTGGAATTGTTCGGACAGTCAACAACTTGTTACGAAGTGACCGAGTTGTTCCTCATTCGGAAATGTTTGCCAATCAAAATTGCTAGTCAATAGTGGATGTTAGGAAGGTTACTCAGTTGGACAACGCATTGTTAGCAGATACTGTGCACAAGTCAACGTTTATTTTCAAGAAAATATACATTTTCACACGAAAAGAAAAGTAGGAGCAATGAAAGAACAAAACGAATAAGATGCAACTGCCCATCTGGATACAAAATCAAACGCAAAGACCAGTCGCCGACTCGCATTTAGTTCCCGATGGGCAGGCGGAGCAAGTGTTTCCCTTCTTGTAGATCGGGGTATCCATGACATTTCCTCTGAAATTTTCAAAACATTCTGCGCGTTTCCTAAAGATCCAACTCACGGAGGCTTGTACTGGCAGACTACAGACACTTTGTTCATGTTCTTCATGCTCGCATCCGGTCCGCAGTTCTTGACTCCGCATCCTATCAAGTTTGTCTTGGCCCATGCCATCTGTGTAGCGTGACCGATTCCACTTTTGAAAGTTGCGCTGTCGAGAGTGTTCGACGTCCATCCGTAATCTTGGAACTCCTTCTCCCAAGACGCAGAAGCCTTGGCTCCCTGAAAAACGGATTGTGGAACAGTCTAAACGCTTCTGTTTACATAGGCGTTGAGGTCTCCAATGGTAGCAGTTGTCCAGGACCAGTAGAGATTCTCTCCGAGTCCGGGGGTCTTGGAGTGGCCAGTCGGGCAAGTGTTGGCGTAGTCTTGAGCTGACTTGGCAGTAGTAGGACACCATTTCTGAAAGGTAACGTTTTCCGAAACATCTAATACTCTTGCAAACCAGTTTAGTTAGATCAGCTCCAGCTGGTTGCTTGGTTCCCTTGGCGACGTATGTTCCAAGAGCAATCTTGGATCTCAGAGTGTTGTGGACATTCAGAATGTCATTCTGTCCTTGAGAATTGAACTGAGCCAATGATCCACCGAAAAGAGCCAGAAGAACAAGAGAAGACATCATAATGGAAAGGAATCTGTGAACTGACGATGCTCCTCCCCGTTGCTCTTTTATACGAACAATGTTATCTGTATCACACGTAAACAATTGTTATTTTGGCACGCCGTCAAAGCAGATAACAATGCTCTCAACTCAAAAAAGCGTCAGAGGACAATCAATTACTGGTAAACATCACAATCATCTGTTATTCGGTTCCATTGTGATTTTTTGACTTTCCCATTCTGTTTACAAGCTTCAAATTTTATGACATTAACATCAACAACAAACACGACCGTTTCATGCACGATTTATTCGTTTCAGTGTCATGAGAATTCCAGCTTCAGGTTAAACAAGTTCCTTGTTCAAGGTCAACTTCAGAGCATCAACAATCATATAATCAGATGTACTTATCACCCAGACCAGACACGACCACCAGACATGGTTTCTTTTTGTTTTGGCAGACGGTAGTGCCCTTGAGCAACAATTGAAGTTCATTGTTGTCCATGCCACCAGTGAAAAGTTCCATCAACATCAACATGTTCCCCGTTCAACAATGCTTTTTCGTCCTATGGCTCCCTAGATTCCAGATCTATTCAGAGGATCAACAATCTTTTTTTATTGGAAACCAACAAATTCTTCATAACTTTATTTCACATTGCTCAACGGAACCTAGTCGTAGTCCTCTCCTTGCTTCGCACACAATCCATCGAAGCACTTCTCGTACCCAGAAGAGCACTTGGAGCACGGTTTTCCTTCCTCGTAGATCGGTTCTCCTTCGATGTTTCCTCTGAAAATATCTTTAGTTTCTTGTATGCTCGGTTTGACCCACTTCTTCCAGTAACGGCACACAACAACCAACAGTTGTTCCGGTGTTCCAACGTGACACTTTGCGTATCCACATCCGACTTTCGAAGTCGTGTGCCATGCCATCTGCACGGCGTGTCCGATCTCGAAACGATGCTTGGCATGGTTGTAAATCAGAGAATCCCATCCGCTTCGTTCGAACTCTCCCCACCATTGGAGAGGGAAGGAGTTTCCCTGAAAGTCATCTTACACCCGAATCAATCAACGATAATTACGTATTGTTCCGGTGTGTTCAGGTTCTGCGAGTAGTGCCAGAAGATGCTCTCTCCCTGGTTCTCGACGACCGAGTGGTTTGTTGGGCATGACTCAGCATACTTTTCCGCGGGCTTTGCCATTCTTGAGCTCCAGCTCTGTAGGATGAAACTTTCCCAAACATTGTACTCATTTCAAAACTCACAATTTTCCTCATAGAAGTTGCAGACGGTTTCTTCGTTCCTCGAATAGTAATATCCCCATTGGCCAGTTGAGAGCGTAGTTCGTTGTGGGTGTTGACGATGTTCAGGCGCGCTTGCTTCGAAAAAGATTCAGTTTTGGCTCCTGAAAACTGTGCTTTGTGAATTAGAGAAAGAAACACTTACCACAAACTGCCAGAAGCAGAAACAGTACCAACCGCATAGTTGCTAGTTGGTAGAATGAAGAAGGCGAAACGGGAAAGAGATGGGGGTGGGTGCTGGGAAAGTGGAGGGACGGTTCCTTTGACGGTATCGGAATAGTTGAGAACGGGGAGAAGTTCTCAGAAGGATGTGTTCACGTGATAAAAGGGGTGAGAAATATTATAGTCAATAACCGTTTTGATGAGATCATGTTTCTTTATTCACAGACAAAAAACAAGAAATTTGATTAATGTCTCCGATGAATCACATTCATTTCGACACTTTCCACCGGTTTCGGAGTTGCGAGCCCACTATCATGTATCTGTTTCCGTCGAAGTGCTCCAAGTTTCGCTTTCGAACGCCATCGAACAATCATCATCAGCACTGCCGATAGAGTTCTACAAACAGTTTGACGTTGCGGAAAAGCTTTACTGAATTCTCACTTTGCATCCAGCTTCTTCTCAATTGTATATGTCATAAGGTTCATTCCAGCAAGTCCATGCTCAATCAGATCCGCTCCAAGCTCCTCTTCATACTTTGAAACGCGCAGTCCGATTGGGGAATGCTGCATCGTCTGAAACAGTTTGGGAGTGAAAATGTGGAAGATTTCACCAACAAAGAGGATTATGAAGGCGCATATTGCACTGTACACTCCAATCACAGAAATAACGAGAAGTTGTACGAAGAGAAGATTGAATCCACCTCCATAGAGAAGACCATTCGTTCCTTCGGTGGTCTGGAAGTTGCAGTCTGGGGGTCCAAAGTTCATCGGCCGCCTGTAGACGAATATTGCAGGAGCGAGCATTCCCCAAATAGAGCCGACAACGTGAACAGGAAACACTCCGACAGGATCGTCGATCTGAAGTTTTCAAATTTCCAGAGACACATTCAGCTCAATTCTACCTTCATCCACTCGGTCAGAGGATACGCGGCAAGTGCCAAAACGGAACCAACAGCTCCAACGAGAGTGGCTTGCCAGGGGGTAAAGTAGAGACATCCGCCGGTGCTGGCAACGAGAGAAGCCAGCATCCCGTCGATGAGCATGTCCATTTGGATCTTTTTAGTTGATAGACGGGTGATTATCACAGTCACGAGGCCTGCAAACTTGTTATCAGGTTCTGTCTGATTGTTACTATGGATACCTCCTCCAGCTGAAGCTAATATTGTGCCGACAGCTGACCGCATTCCTTCAGCCCACTGTCCATGAGTAACTGCATAATTTGAAGAGGTGTTAAATGCCAGCCAGCCCCACCAGATCATCAGAAACCCGAGGATTGCTTTTGTAGGATCACTGACAGTTCTGATCCCATTTCTCGCGAATCTATTCCTTCTCGGTTTCAAGTATGTCGTGGCAACAAGTCCTGATACTCCTCCCACCAAATGGACTGCACTACAACCAGCCGAGTCGACCACTCCCATTTTACGGAAGATGCCGTCTTGATCCCAGACCCAGTGACCCGCAACAGAGTGCACGATAGTGATTAGGAATGATATGAAGCAGTGTGATTTCAGATGAATCCGTTCTGACATACCCGCTGAAAAGTATAGATAGATCACCAAAAACCAAAGGGATTTACTAACCAGAGACGATTGTTGATGTGGTCGTTGCGAAGCTCATTTGGAAGATGAACAGTGAATACGAGATGCCCTTCTGAAATCTTTGAAATCCGCTTAGCCACCTCTCTCTTTCTCCTCACCTCGTCCGTTGAATCATCATCCGAAATTCGCTCGGGGTCGAAGAAAAAGTCGCCGAAACCAACAAAACTGCCGAGTGGATGTCTGGAGTCTCCGAAAGTCAGCCCGTAGCCAAGCATCCAATATGCCAAACCTAGAGTAATTGGGTTTTGAGAAGTGTAGAAAAAGGAATGGAGAGCGCTTAAGACTCAGAATCGATTACCTCCAAAGATGACGTCAAACACATTCTTAACCATACAATTGACTTCATCTTTCGATGACACTCTTCCAGATTCTAACAACCCAAATCCTGCAGTCATTGTGAAGATAATGAAACTGGATGCCATCATCCACACTCCGTCATCTTGACTTAGGTTGCAGTCAGACTGCTTGTACGGTTTCATTTGGATCTTTGGCGGTTTGTTCATCGTGAAATGTCTACAACATAAAGAATGTCAGCATAATTATGGGTTAGAGAAGGGTAAACAGAGATTAGTGCGAGAGGGAGAGGAATAGACGACAAGGTAATGAGAAGAGTTCCGAGACGTTCTGCAACTCTTTCTTCTCTTTTTTGCAAAGAACGATCAATTTCAGAAAAAAGAGAAAAGCAGGGAGCAGAGACACTTTCGAGAGAGCTTTTTCCAGCTGTTGTCGTGGCAACAATGCCCCGGGGAGCAGGGAAAGCGGCGGCACGGCTCGGGTGTCTCTCTGCTGCATGATCCCCGTGTTGTGAGCGGATTACACGCTGTGGAGACCCAGCACAAAAGGAACATCGAGAGTGGCGAAGTGTTGAAACTACTTCCGGCTGGATGAAGGTAGAAAATGGAGAGAAAAGATGAAGAAAGCTGCAGATGGAAAGTAGGAAAAAGGAAGAGGCAGTGGTTTTTTGGACTTTTTTAGTCCTTTCAAAGCGTGAGAGTTTCCCGGTTCCATGAGAAGCATTCGGCGGTTATTCGTGAGTGGTGAAGGAGAAGTTCTGACTGATCATGTAGACACTTTATCATCTCTTTGAACCACCAGGGATTTATTGCAACTGTTATGTTCCTATAAACAATTCATTCAATCAGGTCATTCCAGTGTATGCAGCTGCTCAAACACCTTCATCCCATGGTTCTCCAAACCCTTCCTGACCATTCATTCCCGAACACAAACTGACCTAAACCAACCAAAGTCAAACCAAGTTCAAAACATTTCTCATTTTTTGCCTCGCGCGGGGAGCAAAGAAGTTTGACCACTTGTCTCGCCTTTCACGTACCAGGTCGGGCTCTGTTTGTTCTTGCTCTGCATCTCTCAGGTACTCGCACTGTTTCGTCGGCTGGAACGGACGGGCCCCCGGAAGAAAACGACGAAACGGAGCGAAACGAAGCCCGATTGACTACTCGTCTTTCAATGTCCACTTGCTTTTTGCTTTTGCTTTTTCGGCTCTCGTCGCACTGTCCTTTCGTTTCGAAATGTGGTTATTCCCTTCCTCCCTCACTTTGTTTCCCATTACCCTTGTCCTCCTAGTATCAACTTACCTGCAGGATCTCATCAATCATTCATTTGTTCTTCCTCCTCCTCCCACTCATATCTCCTTTCCACCCTCAATTTATTTTTTATTTGGCACTCTCCAGAAATAGAAATAGATATAGAAATAGGCATTCGGTTCGTTACAAAACCAATTGAGGTCGATGCGTGAGACACTCAAAGTGCCCGCCGACCCGGCCGAATCGCACGATATCTTTCCGTTCTTTCCACTGTTTCACACTTTTCCAAATAAGCTCAGATTATTTTTGTTTCAGACGTTTCGATCTGATTATTCCTATGAGATGAAACGAAGGTGAAGGATCTAAAGATGGTGCACATAAATCTAACCCGTCTGGCTCACGAATGTGAGCTTCAGATGACAGAAAGGGAAGTAGAACAGATCGAACGGAGACATGCGAGACTGGATAAAGTACGCCGTTATGTTCCTAGTACCTAATCTATATGACTTCCAGTCAACCGACTCTCTTCTTCTCATGACTCCGATCTTCTCGATCCTCTCCTTCGTATTTGCTCTGACTCTTCTCGCAGCCGTCATCTACGCCTTATTGGGTAGAAAGATTCCTTCTAGAAAATACAGGTAAAAGAGAACTTCTGAAATGGTGAAAACCCAGATATCTTTCAGTATAATCGTTTCTCGGACGGCCGCCGACATATTCTCCTCAGTACTCATCGCCGCCGCTTCTCTATTCGCCAACTCATATTCTGGTAAGTAAGTTCAACTTTCCTCTTATCTATCCAACTCTTTCCAGCCTCCTACATGGTTCTCGCCCTTTTTCTCTACATTTGCACATTCGGAGTTGTCCATTTGACATCTTGCCATTGTGCAGTTATTGTTCTCCGACATGTAAGTCCTGGCTTCTTTTCCCGATCACATCCTTCATTTCCAGATAAGTGTAACCCGTCCATACGGGTTCCAGTCTATCTGCAGCATTCGTCGACTGTCTCTCGTCGTCGGATTCACCTGGATTCTTGCCATTATGTACACTGCTGCGTATGCTCCGATGACTACTGTCATTGTGGATGCTTCTAAAGAGGATCGAGGTTAGAATAGAGTTCCCAATAACTCTCATATTTTCTTTCAGTATGCCCCTATCACAGCTGCCAACGTCCTCTAATCATCACCGCCATCACCATTGTCGCAGTGGCAATGTTCACAGTCCTCTGTTCCTATGCAATCGTCGTCGTGAAAATGGGTCAAATTGCTCATAGTGAAAAGTATGAACTTTGCACAGACTCCCCACGTTCACCTGATTCTTTCAGAATGCACAATGAGCCAGAAACGACGCGTAAACGTCTGATGAAGTTCTTCAAGTTCGGTGGTCACCTTGCCCTGTACACTCTCATCGTCTCGCTCATCTTCGTCGGAGCCATTTTCATCTTGCACAATGCGGAAGACTATCACCAGATTAACCGGATGATTGCCATCAACTGTGATGTTTATGACGTAATCCCCGATGAATAACATGCAGATTACATGTTTGTTTACAGTATCTGAACATCAAGTTACGACTCGAAACCATCGCGGGAGGAGCTGTTCTCTTGTGGTGTGTCCGTATCATTTTCGACGTCGTCATCACTTTTATGTCTGAAATTCGTCTGTTCCCGTGGATTCGGCTGGATAATATGCAGAGTTTGGATAGTAATCGGGTCAGTTTCTCTTTTGATTCCCTTCAGAAGTCCCCTTCGTCTTTCAGGTGGTCTCTGTCCGTCACGGACTCGGCTGGCAAAAAGGATGTGTCAACTGTCCCGTTTTCAACATTGAAAATCGTCTGCATCCTTTGGATTTCAAAAACTGAATCGCTCCCTCCGCCCCTGATCTAAACTGCCATTATCCGTCTTTCCCCCAGATGTGTTTGCAAATAAAGATTTCCAAGTTCTTATGGCTTTTCTGCATTTATTTCTCGGTGGGCGGCGGGTTGTCTGTCTCATGCTTCTGGCACTCACGTTTCCAGACAAACAAAACTGTGAGCGCCGAAAATTACAATCAATTGCAACTAGAAAGAAGGGTAGTTTCATATAGGGGGGAAATGGGGGAAGGGTCGGGGGAGCAAAAGGAGCGGGATGGGGGAGGGAAAAGACATGTTTTAACGGAGAACAATGGGTAAAAAGTTCATTGGCGCGTGGAGGATCAGTCACTTTTGAAGTGCACTGACCGAGGAGCACCGACTAATATATATTCAAACAATATCTTAGATAAAGAGAGAAGGTTGCAGGAAAAATAAAAAGACAAAGAGAGAAAAAGACAAGGAAGGGGAGGGAGAACATGAATTAGTGGTGTGGTGCAGGCAGTGACTGATCAGAATGCGACCTGCACATCTATGCGAACAATATATGTACACAGTTTGTCATGATTGATTGAGTTGAGAGACACTGCCAATCCTGCACTCGAGAGAAAGGGGACACAAAAAAGAGACACGAAAGTGGGAAAGTAAGAATGACTTGATCTCCACAAATCGAGGACTGTTCGAAAGCGCTTAGACACGAGAATCGTCAGAAATGGGTGGGGCGGTTAGTTATAGATTGATTCTTGAACTATAAATTAAGGATCGGGAATCGTGGAAGCTGGGCGGGGCATGGATAAAATGTTTCTAGTACACAACTACGTTGTCACTGTGGCGTTTCTTTTTGAAAAGAGACGCTAAGAATGTGGATGATTCGACAGGAAATGCGTTGGAGAGAGAAAGAAAAAATAAACAAACAAGAGATAAAATCCCGCTGAATGGAGTCAAAACAAGAGACAGGAGAGAAGAAATACAGAGAGACTCGGATCCGGCGGGAAACCGGAACGGAGAAGCTGCTGCGAGATGGCTGATGAAATGGAACCGTATCGAGACTTGTAAAATGGTTATTATGCGCAGACTGAAGAAGATGTGGTTGAGGAGATGGAGGAGCAGACGTCACTCGAATCGTCACTGAAAAAAAAACCCAATTAGTGAGTTGGAAACTGAAAACAAAGGAATTTGGGGGATGTGGACAGGGTAGAAGTGGAGGGAAGACAGAGGGTTACTAGCCATGAAATCTCGGTTCGCACACCACACGTTCTTTTTTCTGCTTCCGATTAGTTTGTTTAGTGAGTGTAGGAAGACAGGGAAGCGATGATGACACCCGTGGAAAGAAGAGGAGTAAGCGGAGAGAAGAAGTCCGAAGCGGACAGGCAAGACGGTGCAGCACACCCACAGGTACTTACACTCTCCGGCTCTCCGGCACTTTTCAAAACTTTTTGCGCATCAAAATATTGGCATTTGAGTCAATATTATGCCCATCTTTGTAACACGTCTCGATTTTTTTCTACAATTGGGATTCACCTTATTTTCAGATATTTTCAAATGAGGGGAACTACTATAAAGATCTGAACATACCTCGTGTTCGGCACATCCTCCCATCGAGTCCCCGTCCCTGGGTGGGTTCGGTAACCGGCGTCGGAGCCACTTGTGCTTGAGAGCCTGGGCAGGTGTCATGCGGGTCTCCGGATCCCAGTCGAGACACTTCTTCAGGAAGTCAACGAACAGCTCGTCTCCCATGTTCTTCAAAGCTGTCGACCAGGATCGCGAGGCTGGTGGGCCGCGCATCTTTCCTCTCTTCGATCTGTAAACAGGATGGGAATAGTTTAACCAGATGTTGTCATCTTCCGAACCTGGCACCAGCGAGAACAATTGATCCATCTGGCATAGCGGTGGCTGTGCAGTAACGAGGATATCCCTTCGACGATATGAATGTGCGGGCACGTTTCGCCGACTCGAGACTCTTCGGTGGCGGCATTCCGAGCAACTCGATGATCAGGGCCAACTGATCGTTCTCGTCCTCTCCCGGCAGCAGCGGGTATCCGGTCAAAAGTTCTGCCAGAATGCATCCCAAGGACCACATGTCAATTGGCATTCCGTATTTCGTGCCGAGAATCACTTCTGGGGCTCTGTAGAATCGGGACTGGATGTAGGTGTATATGCGTTGATCGTCGAAGCAGGAAGATCCGAAATCAATAACCTAAACAAAGAGTATAACCCTGTTGTCCTCATTCGAGATCCCGCACCTTAATTCCGCTTCGTCCTTGTTGCTTCAAAAGCACGTTCTCTGGCTTCAAATCACAATGTATCAGTCGGTTCTTCTGTAGGAGATCCAGACACAAGAGCATCGAATAAGCGAATTTTCTCACGAGCTGAAAACAATTGAATATTCAATATGCATGTGAATTGTAAATATCTTACCATCAGTGAGAATCCTTGGAACTTGTTCCTCTTGATCAACTCGTAAAGGTTGATGCTGAGAAGCTCAAACGTTATGCACTTGTGATTGCGGAAGTTGAAGTAGTCGAGCATGTGTATGATGTTGTGGGTGCCATCAGCATCCTGCCGTCTCAGATGATCCAGAATACGGATCTCCTCATCGGCCTGACGATGGAACCGCTTCTCGTTACGAACCAACTTCAGAGCAACATATTGCTGATACTTGTGATCGAAAGCCTTGATGACTTGTCCGAATGATCCTTTTCCAATGACTTTGAGAACCTCATATCGGTAGGCGATGTGATCGTGCACAACCAGTTGATACGATCCGTTCTCGTCATCGTAACCGCTGTTGTTGGTTCCACCGACGACTCCGCCTTGCTTCTTGGCGTGTGATCCAACGAAGAAAACTCGGGTGTAGTTGAATATCTCGTTCTTCTCATACGGCACCAACTTTGCTCCGAAAGTCTGAACAGCGTCTTCCGGACGGAATCCCGAATTCGATCCCGAGTTCGAGTTGTGACCGCCTTGGCTGCCTCCCGACGAGGAAGTGTGTGACCGGCTGCAAGAAAAAAACCAATTTTGAATTGCACTCTTTGTTTTATTCGTTTTCTTTGTCTACTCCCAAATCGATAACGACTGTGACGTAAGCCGAGATGATGGACGTGCTGGACATACGCACCGATAAAAAGTGTACAAAAAAGAGGCGACAATGTTTGCGTCGTCTTCAAATAAAAAAGGACACTTTGCTCGAAACATGCCAGTTTCGGGAGTGTTTTACGAGCTCATGAGGAACGATCGCGTGACGTTCGACATGTTCTTCTCGTGCTTCTTGTTCTCGGGAAGTTTGGTTTTGAAAGTTGAGACCGAAAGACAGCTGATACCAGGGCAGATGACCGACACTTTTCAAGATACTCGGCAAACTTTCCCGATGCTCAGCTCAATGGGATCAGAAAAACAAGCGCGAACAACCTCGGGCAATCAGTAATTCACCCACGAATTCCCAATGACTTATTCGTGTTCAAAAACAAGAATTGGGTCTCGTTCCGTGTTTTCGGGATGACTCAAAAGGAAAATGCATCCAGTTTTGTAGAAATTTCGCAATGTCTCGTCATCTGGCTCGTCTGTCCGGGAAGAGACTGAGTTCTTTCCTACCTGAGACTTTCGTTGCTTGGGCTCTTCGGAATCTTGCTGTGCATCATCGAATCGTGCGTTGTGGCGGTGTTGAGGGTGGAGTGCGACGCTGACAAATGTTTATTGGGACCACTGATCGATTGCGTCATCAAACTTCCAGATCCTCCAGATCCAACTCCAGATGACGAGACTGACGAACCTGTAAACGAGCGAAATTGAAAACACTGCCAGATGTGGATAGAAATAACACAGAAAAACGCTGTCAGCGTCATTTTTTGTTCGCACACTCGGATATTTAGCAAATCTAGACTGTAGTTGCCTAATCCGCACCCCAGAATGATGTCAACTACTCTTACCTCTGTACCCCAGTCGGATTCCCGATGTTGACGGCTCAAAAAGTGTCATTTCTGCGGCTGAGTATCACAACCAAGCACCGGCGGGCTGTGTTGTGTCGGTTTCAACTTAGCGAAGAGGCCACAGATGCCGCAGTTAAAGGATGGAACTATGTGGGGGTGCCTAATGGAAAAATAGAATTATGTCGAGAGCAAAGAGAGAGAAAGAAAGAAAGAGAGCGTAAAGGACGAGTTAGAAAGAAGAAGGATGAAGGCATAATAGGAGAACGCACGGAAGTATTACTAAAAGTGCCATTGTCGCCGGTCAACCTGACGACTGTGATCGGCTTTTCCGCGCGGCGTCACCGCGTGCAAACACACGCAGTGTGCAATCAACTTCCAGGATGACCGCCCCTTTTTTCGAGGCGACGCGTTTTGGCGTCATCGCAGAACCTCTTGAACGGCGAGCAGCCAGAAACGTCACAGTCCGGAAAACAAGATAAACCTATCGGGCTGCCGAGACTACGAACAAAATAGCAGGGAGTAGCACTTGTTAAAGTAGGAGGCAACAATTGTCTCAAATCCGTACTTTTCTCGAGTGAGAGGTGACACACAATCTTCTGAGACGCTGAGAAAACGGGAGCAGAGTGCGCTATTACTGCAAAGTTGTGCGTTCAATTGGTCTTTAGACCACTTGAAGCTGCACCAAAAAGAAAGATGAGGGCAGGGCGACACGACTTTTTTTTCGTCTCCTTCTGCTTTACTTCGTCATTATGTTTTTTTTCGGTCGCTCCGAGGCCAGACCGAATGGCCTTGGTGTCAAGGAGAGGTGGGTGCGTGGTCTTCGTCCGAAAAAGGTGTCAATCATGTTTCAATCACAGTCTTTCAATTTCTAATAACTTCCCACTCATGTCGCTACTTTTGTGTTTCGCTTTGCCGAGTACAAAAGTCATAAAAATGGATTATAATTTGAGAACAGAAGTAAACTGAGTTATGAGCAAAATTAGAAGATGTTCATTGAAGTCCTGGATTCAAAAATTGGATCAATGAACTGGGGAATGAGGTAAAGGGAGTGAACATAGCCAATTGACGAGCAGTCATTCGACAGCCGCGCAGCACCCATTGGTGACTGGTATGGGTGTCGATGCGGTTGGGAAAGATCTAGACAATGGTCCGTGGAGAGACGCAGGCCGAAGACAACCAGCAGTCTCTGAAGCGAAAACCAAGCGGCAGCCGGTCCATTTCGTAGTACGCGTCAGGGCCCTTCACAAGGACAAGAGACGCAGCAAGAACGGGTGCCGAGGAGAGAGATTGGCGATCCGAACGACAAGTAGGTGCTAATGAAACTGGGGATGCGAGACAGAGAATGCGAAGAAGAAAAAGAGGAAGGACCGGGCGAAGCGGACACCCGCGCGGACCCGAGACCATTGTTCGTGTTTGCCGGGCGGGGGTCAGACGCTCTCATCGTCTGCGGCTGCCATCTATGGTTGTGGTACGGGGAGAAAGAAGTGCACTCGGGAAACGAGACCACAGATGGCCGGTCATGTATTTGCTTGACAGGGCCGATTTTCGACGTCGTCGTCGCGCACGCAAACCGAGCCGTATGGCAGATTGAAACTGTGCAGATGGCCCAGCACTGACGAAATTTATGGGCTATCGCTTCATTTTCGAGGACAAATGGATAAAATGAACGCCGCGTTTCGATTCGTCTCTTTCCAATCCTTCGGGCGCCGACAACGAGTTTTAGCCTTACGGGAACTACTTTAAGATTCTTGCGAAGAGAAAATTCTCACGAAAAAGAGTATGTGGCGCGCACCAAAGATGCTGCTAACACACATCGTACATTTCGTTCTGTGGAGAAATGGAGACGGGAGCGCCGGCATTTCGGTGTCAAATTTCGCGTTTTCTGACCTTCACCTATGTCCTCGCAAGATAATAGCCATTATACTAATTATCCGACGTACTACGGACACCAAACGCAAAGCGGAACATACAAAAAAACAGCTGGATGGAGGAAAAAAGGAGGAATTTGTGTCGGAAACGAGCAGAAACTCGGAACAAATTCCCATTTTCATTTCAGTTTCGCGCGCGACAGTTCATAACGAAACACCACAAATGACGCGCAATTGCGTACTTTTATAATACTTTTGTAGTTTTGTGAAACTGAACAGTCTTATCACCGAAAATGCCTGATATTATGGCTCGTGAATGTTTCTGAATTATCAAACACACAATGCACAAATACCTGTTTGATAACCAGTAAAATCGTACAGTGGCGGTGCCGAGTGGGGGAGGGAAGTGAAATTGAGAAAGAATCAGAACCGAAGAAGGAGAAAGAGAAAAGAAACATTTTTTAGAAAGAGAAAGAAAGAATCGTCCGGAAATCACAGGACGAGATAAGAAAGTGTTGTTCACAGGCGTAGAGATGACTAATGCCTCGATGCAGGTCGATATCGCCCACCACTCTACCTCTTTTTCCTATGGGAAACACCTAATTAAACAGAACACAAGGGCAAGAAAACGAGGGTGAGAATGGAGAAAAAAGGGGAAAGGGATAAGACATACTAAAAGCCAAAGACTAGTACAAAAAGATAGGGGAGGAACAGGAGGCAGTTTACTTTGGACACCGCACTCTGCTGCCACATGCACTTTTCGTGTGTGTTCTCTCCCGTCCTTGGACCGACAAATTGGATCGAAGCGTGCTTATTATTCACTCAGTCGGTGACCTATATGGGCTGACTGGGGGATGCTAGTCCTGGGCTAGGACAGAATGCAAAACGAGGGCGAGGCGGTTATGGAATCGATAGGAAACATGGAAAACAGAAGTGTCAAGGACATGAGTGCCACGTGGATGTAATCCAATTGAGGAGAGGGTATACAAAAAATGGGAAGAAAGGAAGAAAGAGGCAGCTGATTCGACTGGCTCTTCCGAGCACGCTTGCGCGAATTAATTAAGCGACGAGTCGTAGATGGAAAAAATGGGAAAAGGAGGAAGAAGAGACTGGAAATGTTCACGTGCGGGTGCCAAGTTCAGTTCACACTTCTTTCACTTTCAGTGACTCGACTATTATACCCGGGACAGTATGTAAACAGTTCTTCCAAAAGATTGATTCTGACTCACATCGGCCCGATATGCCTACGCAAATAGTAATTTCTTATTCTTCTTCTTCTTCTTTCTGCTCACACCTTGGTTCCTTTTCCTTCTCCTTTTTCTCTCAGGGAAGCTCAATTTGCGATTCAAATTCAGTCAACGCAGGCATCCTACGCATATCTATGTGGAGTGATGCGATCTGATTCGATATGATGTGACGGCAAGGAAAATGAGGAATTGTGTCCGGGGCAGCGGGCGGAAGACAAAATCTCGTGTTCCCTGTTGTCAAGGAGACGTAAAACCATTTGAAATGGAATCCCGGCAGTCGAAAATAACAAATAGCAGCTGAATTCTAGTCAGACAGGATGAATGGATGAATGAGTGACGCAAATAGCTAAAATCCCAAAGTTGAATCAGGTCTCAAGTACGTCAACGATGGCATCGGCGGGAAAGGAACAGGGACCCAGAAGACTACTTCCTTCCTTTCACGGACCTACACAACCCGATTGCCATTAACGAGCGTCATGTGTGTATGTTTCGGCAGCTATTTATCCGCTGGGTAAACGGGTCTAATCTTCTATCCTCTCCCACCCCCTACTCCTCTAATCGCAGTTTCTGGTCCTACAGAGAGATACATTTACCAACAACATCATCAAAAAACGGTTGTGTTGTCGGCTTGCCGGCGGTGCCTGTTTTGTTCTGTTCACCGTTCCGCAGCAAAAACAAACACAACCCAAATATATTCGGGGGGCAAGCGTTCCTCTGCACATACCTCGTTCTTCACAGGAGTAAAGTCGGTGAAACGGAATAGCGAACATGGTGGTGTGGAGTCGTCAAAACAACAACAACAAGCCCGAAAGAGAGACGACGACCCGATAGCAGCAGGTGTATTGTTTTTTAGCAGCAACCAGCAAAATTGAGTAGAATATAGAAGGAGACTACGTGCGGGAGAGGGGCGAGCCCGGACTCATTCGTTACTGTCAGCACTGATAGCGAGTTGTCGACAGACCAGAACCAGCCAGGTTTCAGGCTCGAAAGTCGTTCTTTTGTGCCGAGAGAACATTCGGGAACCCGGAGACGCAGACCTCCTATCAAGAGAGCATGTCGGTTGCATGTGGCTCCTCGGCAGTTTTAGTGCTCTCGTTTCGACGAAACGACAAAAAATCAGTCACCTGGACGCGGAGTGCAATATGTTCTTTAATATTACTCTCCTTCTGTCTTTTTGATGGCGCTGCGCCAAGAAAAGCGGAAAAACAAAAACTATTGAAGCGTGGCAGAGAAGTACTCTCGAAGTGACCGATAATGAGCCGTATGTGCCGCCCACATGTGCTCTTCATGTGGTTCTGTTGTCGTCGTTAAATGTAGTGCAAAAGCATAAAAAAGTAATACGGAAATGGTACTTCTATACTAAAGTGAGCACAGATTATTTGCCTAATCGGTAGCTTCCGAATTGGCTTCGGCCAACCCAACTTTTTACGACTAAAAAGTAAAACAAAAAGACCAACCTCGCAATTCGAAAAGACTGGAATACATGGCAGTAAGTAGTAGACGAGCGGAAAAAAGAGGAGCGGTGGCGCCGTCAAAATACGATAATCGAATTCATCCGGGAGGGAGAAACCAAACGCGGTCGGGGTCTTGGGTCGTCGCTGGCTGGCAGGGGCCGCCCGATATCCTTTCTCCTTCTATACCACTATCAGCGGATACGTGAGCCCCGTGGCAGTAGCGGATGGAGAAGAAGGAGAAGGAAGGCGTGTCCCGGCGCCCCGATGTACGAAGCAGCGAGAAGGTCTTTTTTGGCCGAGGGCTCAAGAGAAGCAGACGCGCAGAAGATGGGGCTCAGAAGCGGGCACGCACGAGAAGAAGAAGCGAAGGGCTGTCATCCAAAGCCACCCACATACAAGGAGTGAAGGCGACGGACCAGTGTCTTCTTTCGCTCTTTCCCAATCAAACTTGTGAGGGAAGGAAGGAGAAACGAGGAGGAAATAGAAGGAGAGCAAAGAAAGTGTGTAGAAAAACGGAAGAGTGAGAAGCAGAAGTCGACGGAAAACGCACCGATTATACTCTCTCTTTCTCACTCTTCTTCCGTCCCTTTTAAATGTCTTGCAATGCTTTCTTCCAATTTTCTGTTCAGGCGTTTCTCGTTTCTCGTTTTCCGTTTTCAACCACGGGACCGCAAAAGAGGAAGAGGAAAAAGAAAAGTCGCAGATCCAATCCAACCGGGAAGGAACAAACATGTATAACAAGGAAATTTCGTGTTCTGAATTCTGATGGGCTGGAGCTGGCAGCAGAAATGTGTTCATCTGAACAGAGAGACGGAAGGCCCGTTGCACTTTGTCACTCTACATGATAGATGGGACGGACGGCTTGTTAGCTATTCGATTCTCTTCGAGACACGAGGACTCTATTGGTAAAGCAATCTAAATGGGTCCAAAAGGCTCAAAGAACTATGGTTCCTAAGTTATAAGAAAGCAAAACTAGTCGAGAGAAACTACAAATATGGTGTTCTTTTGTTTGCAGAAGAACGGAAAAGAGCCGAACAGAACACTGATCCAATAAAATTCGATTCTCTCTGTTTCTCTACTTTCTCTATTTTTTGGACTCCAATTCTAGCTATATCATCTTTCTGTTTTCGTTCCCTCTCTACCAACTATGCTCATTTAGCACCGCCGCCAAAATCCGATTTTTCGTCTCAGGTGGAAAAACAAGATTAGGAGAGAAGGAGAGGGCGAGAGAGAGAGAGTGGTATAAATAAAGACGGCTTCCTTCCTTCCTTCCGTCAAACAGTCCGGAAGGCAGTCAGGAGATCCAAGAAACCAATCAGAAAGTTACTAGACATCCGAGTGCGCGATTAAAGTTTTCTGAGAAAGTGACTAACCGTTGGAGGAGCTGGTGCCGACACTGGGAAGGGTGCCTGTGGTGGCTTGGGCCGCCACAGAATCTCTAACTGGCGCCAAGACGTCGATCATTGTTTTTGAGGCACGGAGAGGCGTGACAATGTTAGTCGAGTTGACCGGTCCTCTTACAGTTCCGAAAAACTGAAATAGAGAACATCAAACATTGGAAAGATCAGATCAGATACTCACGGCTTGGGTCTGGTGACTATTGCAGTGTTGTTGACGTGGAAGTGACTGCTGATAAGAGTAGTTCGGACGAACTGACTGACCGAGCAATTGGGAGCTAGATGATTGAGGATTTGAGTACAGGGACGATGAGGTTTGTTGGAGGGGAGCCAAGTGTTGCTGAGATCCACCGAGTCGTCTCTGCTGTTGAGCTTGACCACTGGGGAAGTCGTAGGCGCCTGAAATATACCAATAATAAATTACATGTTTTTGGAAGAAGAGGGGGAGCATGTGGATGGAAAGATGAAAACATTAGTGATAAGAGACCAGGCGGTCTCGAATAAACAGTTGAGAAGGCGACCGAGGATCGAGAGAAGGAGGCAAAGATGGAATACATTCGGACTGAGCTTCGTGACTGCGTGAATAATTAATGGAATAGCACGATGACGCAGAGAGAAGACACGGAAAGACCAAGAAAAGTTCTTTTTCAGGCCACCAGCTCCTAGAATTCTGAATATTTCATGGGATTCAGAGAGCCAGAGAGCACTGGTTGAAGAGGATAGAGAATAGGAAAGGGGTGTGTGCACCTTGCTTGTAAATGGGAATGGAACAGTACGGAACTGCGGAAGCGGGAAAAAGGCTGCAAGCTGGCAATGAGCAAAAGCTCGCGCCCATTGCTTGCCGCCGACTGACCGGAAAAATAAACACGGTATTCGCCAGGAAGGGGCGAGTCTCTGGAGCTGCGAGTGATGCGTGAGCTGCGCGTGCCGCCCCGACGGTCTGCCGCGTGTGCTGTTAGAGGCGGCTCTCCAAATATGGGGAGAATCAGTGGAGAAGCAGAGACGAACCAGCAAGCATTCCGGTTGCGGATAGAGTGCGGAAGGCTACGTGAGTTCGGACAGAGACGCCGACGGAGACGCGCCCCGGAAAGCCGAGCAAACCGCGAGGGGAGCGCGGAACAGCTGGCGGACGGACGCTGCGCGCGCCGATGACGAACGGCTTTTCCGAACCGATTGACGTATTTGGTGGCACAGGTCACATTGTGCGCAGCAAAAACCGCGGAAACCGCCGGAGCATACACAGGAAAAAATAAACGAGATGAAAAGGAGAAGAAGAAGAAGAAGAGCCTGTTGACACATTCTCTCCGAAGACGTGTGTCCGAATGAGATGAATCCGCTTAGAGTCCACGCATGTCAACTAAGTTCATTTGACATGGCACTACCACGTCAACAGCTTTTGGACAAGTGCGTAACAGCAGTAGTATCCTGAGAAAACGAGCAGGATAAACTCGAAATTTGCATTAGACAACACATCGAAAGAGCAGGAACCAAGCCTGCCATCATCACACCTGACGACTTTTGCTTCTGCTCCGCAACGAACTCATTGGCTCCAGAGATATGGGAAAAAGCGAAAATTTGACCAACAGGTGACCCGCTACACTAACATGAACCTTGATTTGTCACACAAAGTGAAGAGAGACGGGGCTCCCGAATGTTTTGAAGCTCACGGAACCCATGGAAACCAGTGGTCTACACATCAACAACTCCTGAATATGCAACATCTTCTTCCCTCTGATGTTCGTTGTTCTATTGTTTTTGTTTCGATGTGTGAGATTTCATTCCACTAGAAGCTCCCTGCAGTTTCCCCTGGGAGCCACAAAAAACAACAGCTCATTGCAAACAGATCGAATCGAAACAGTAGACAAACAAGCCCGTTGCGACGGATGAATGGACAGTGGCCGGCAGCAGTTTACGTGAGTGCTTTCGTCATTGCGTCAAGAACGGAGAGAGGGGAGCGAGACGACGTGTACTGTTTACTCTGTTGGAGCGAAAATGGGCAAAGAAAGAAGAGTTTGCGTATGTGTACGGGCGCGGAAAGACGCGCGTTGCCGCGTCTGCTACACTTCGGCATCGATCTGCTGATCACAAATGAGAGTGACAAAAAGAGGTGAGAAAGTGTACTTTGCGAGGCGAGTTGTGGGAAATGTGAAATGCGAAAAAAGAGGACGAGAAGTTGGTAGGCGCGATGCTAAACGACGAGAAAGAAGCGCCTGGCAGAAGCAGAATAACATTTCCATAGTGACACAAGACACTTTTCAGTTGGGGGAGAGTTGGCAGATGCAGGTGGAAAGGAAGGAAGGATTAGGCTAGATTGGATTACGTCCTATCACACGCCGCCCCTGGGAATTGCGCATGAAGGCGTCGAGATGACGTGGCAAGATAGGAACATGAATAAGAAGAAAGCCGAATGAATACGGATCGTCATGGCAATGTCATACATGTTAACAACATCGTTGCAGGCAACGATGCCTTTCATAATTTGCTTTTCAGGTAGGGTGGCGAAATAGAAGAAGAATCAGCAAAATCAAAAACAAGAGAAGAGAAAGAGACCGGGGAGGAGGTCGAGAGAACTGGTAATGTCAAAAACAGACGACCTATAAGTGAAGATGAAAGGAAGAATAGGAAGAGGATGGTTCCCGATTTCGTCACTTCCTCCGTCCACTTTGTCGCTGTTTTTGGGTTCCTGGCCCTGCATGATGTTGACCGAGTTCGAGAGGCTCGTTTCCAACAAGGCAGCACCCAGGAACCGGCAAACAATACTCCATTTCCACTGTCTGCTTGATCCTGTGATTAGGTCGACAAACAGCGAATCTGGGGTGAAATTTAGGAATCCGTAAAAGGCTTCGAGCATGGAGATGTTGGGGGGAATCAAACTAAATACTCATTTTTTGGGAGGAAGGAAGGAAGTCAGAGAGAAAACACTGACAAACTGGAATGAAATCGGGCAAGGTTCATCGCGTTTGCAGATGACTCGTGAGCCGGCGGAAGAAGAGGAGAAGGATGATAATCCGTTTGCATTTGGCACGTAAGGGGTGTTCTGCGAATGAATGAAGACAAATTAGAGCTGTGAGTCAATCCGAATCGACTGATTCGTCTCTGAAGAAAGTGGAGGGAAGAATTCTGAAGAAGGCGCTAGTTGGGTAAGCTGTCATTATCAAAACGAGACGACTGGAAGTAAGTAATGGCAACGAACGGCGCAAGAGAAGACAGTAGCAGAACTAGACGCCACGGCCTAATGACATGAACATCCGTGTTGTTGACACAGAGAAACGAAGTGACGTGGCATTCTGATTGCAAAATGTAGGTACAGGTAGACAGAAGCATGTGATGGAACGGAAAACAGAGCAGTGATGTTCTCGGTGGGAATTGTATGGAATGGGATACAAATAGAAATGGGTCCGATTGTTTTGTATTCGAAAAATATTCGATGCGACTGGGGACGAACGGGAAAATAAAAAATAGAAAATAAACGGAATCGGCTGCCTCCCTCTCCTTTCTAGACGGTTTATCCCCCTAACAACAGGCGATAATCCGGCGGAAAAATCGCCCGGCTCTAGCGGGAATCCCTAGGATTTCAGTCAGATTTCTTCTTATTCTGTTTGCGGCCGGATGATGAGAATCTTATCGCGAATTTCGGATGTCAGAGCATGAAAGAAACAAAGAAAACGAGCGGCGAATTCGAATAAACTATAGAAACGTCGACGGGGCGAAAGAAAAGAGTGTCGAAGTCGTGGTGGTGAGTGTTTATGCAAAAACAAACAGAAATAGGTGAGGAGAGAAGCTCCGCGGAAAGAGCAGTGTCTCATGCAGAAGTGTATCTGACGGGAGCAGCCCCGCAGAACTATACGGAATGGATAAATTACGCGGCGGAATTGAATGATTTTCAGAGAAGACGGGGACCCGGAGAAGATGGAGAAGAAGATATAGGTACACTGGAATGGAGACTAATACACTAGAGGATACTTTGCACTGTGTATACAAATATTTGTGAGCCTGTGCGCCATTGAACACAGTCCAAGGACCCCGGGTGGTATTTCCGGTTTTTTGCTTGTAATCAAGGTAACTCGATACGAAAGGATTCCAGGCAAGCAAAGTTCACCGGATTCTGTTATTACAGGAAATTGGAAACAAGGGGAAAAGGAAATTGATTTGGAATTTACCAAATCCAAAAAGAGCAGAGCAATCCGCAGCTTCTGACTGGTTTCGTCATCTGACCTATTGGGATTTTGAAGCAGATTTATTTAGCTCAAATTCAGCTGTTACTGAGAATGAAACCAGTTATAGAATTCCTAGAGATGCGGGGGATTTGAAGAAGGGAATCAGAAGAAATAATGCATGGCTGCTGTTGATAATAGACAAGCAGAAAGAGAAAATAAAGTGCTTGGAGAGCATGAAAAGAAGAAGCCGTGCTGACTGCCACTGATGCGGCTTCTCCTCCCTTGACTGCGACCACGAAATGACCTCCACATGGCGGTCTGCGTCTCGGCTTTCCGACGTTTCTCCCGGGCGGCTACTATAGTGTTCCCATCGTATACGCCATGGGCCCCCGGAGGCCATTCAAAAAAGCGCGTCGTCATCGGGCCAATTGAAAGAAAAGCCCGGTGTTGAAAGGAAAAGACGTGGCGGAGAAAGAGGAGGCTGTTGGGCCGAGATGATTGTGATGATGAGCATGAGAAGAAGCAGTAGAAGCAGCGGAGAATATGAAACGAGGTGAGGTGACAACAAAAAAGTCAAGAGAAAGAAGACTTCAAGGGCACGAGGAAACGAATAAGAAGAGAGAAAAAAGAAAAGGGCGACGAAATCAGATTTGCATTCGGAAGAACGAAACTTCTCGCGTGTGCCGGTGCTCCAGCTTCTTCTTCTTCGCCTTCTTCTTCAAAAGAGACTCAACCTCGCCAGGAGGGCGGGTGGTAATTGGGACGAAGGAGGAGGATGAAAGGAAGCGAGACGGCGAGCAAGAGAAAGCAGAAGACGGGCGAAAAGAGCAGAAAGCTGATATCTTGGCGGCGGATCTGAAGAGTCGGCCATGCTTCTGAAAATTAGGAAAACGGGACGGGACGGACAAGGAAATTGAGAAGATATGCGCGAAGATGACGTGTCGCCTGTGAAACTGAATTCCGAAGAACGAAATAATGGATTAGGAGTGGTTCTGGGAACTCGTTCAAAGTATGTACAGCTAGGAATGGAACTGCTGAAATTCGGGAATTCGTCAGCGGTTCCCGAGGGAAACATTTCCGTGTTTCTAGAAAGGACACACCGAAGGGAGCCGACAACAGACCGCGTGCTCTTTTTCGTTTCCGTTTCTAAAACTCGACATTTCTCATTGTACATGCAGGAAAAACATGAGCGTGAAAAATTGGGCGGTGACAAAATAGTGCAGCAGACGGACTGGGCGACAAAGTTCAAAACTTTAAACGATCATCATCCATCCTGTCATATGGAAAAACAGGGATGAAAGGATCGGAGACTTGAGAGATTGTGGGGGAGGGAAAGGGGACTAAACTGCCGTTCGGATATTATTGCTGTACTAGTCTCTCACTTGACTAAATTGGCTTTATTTGGGGGACAGAAGAAGCGTTTCGAGAAATGAGTGATGACTGCGGAGAGCTTTTCATTGCATTCTTTGTGCATCGGACAATGTAATACGGGGCCAGCTTCTTCTTCTTCTTCTTCCTACGTTCATTAGACAGCTGGTGGTGGATCGGGAGATCGGGACGAGAGGAGCCATTTTGAATTACGACACGGAGAGAAGAAAGAGCAACGAGGACGGAACGAAATGGTCTCGAGGGAGAGCAAAAAAAGGTCCAAGGAGGGAAGGAATGAAGCATGGAAAGGGCGCGAAGTGGAGCGAAAAAAAGAAAGAGTTGTCCAGTTTGGTTTCCGGAAACCAGAATTCAATTGTTTTGTGTGTCTCTCGACGCGTGTTGCGATCATCGTGTATTGTTTATTTATAGTTTCGATGCATCGATTACCGCATCAGACACTTGCTGCAGCTTTCCTTCGACTACTATGAGCGTTCGCAGGAGAAAGTATCTACGGCCGGATACATACTAGTAGGCAGAAGAGAAAGTGGCAGCGCACTTTGCTTTCCGAACGAGAAAATTGGAATTTCCGCCGCCGTTGTGCCGCCGCCATCTTCATTGCTAGATCTTATTGCGCAAGTGGTCAAAAACCGAGTTCCAAATCATTTTTTCGAAGCCCCACGGTCACGAGACAGCTGATCAGAACAGAACAGAACGTCTCCTTGAATGGAACCACGACAAAATTGACGGAAGAGGAAGAAAACAAAGAGAAGAGGAAGTGGGGAGGAACTAACCGTTGTCGAAGGATGACGTCTGGATGTAGTTGACAAGGTGTGGATTGGCGGACGAGTTGATTACTGGAGGAGATATTTCAGCTAAGGTGTTCTTCAAGTCCCAGGAATAGGTACCTAGTGGTCCGTAGAGATTGCTGGACGACGAGTTGGTTGATGATGGTTGATGGTAACTGCGAGTGAGGGTGTTGGCAGATCCGAGTGCTGGATTACGATGACCCTGAAAGTTAGAGTTTTGGAAAGAATGAAAGAGAGGACAGGGGACAAAGGGAAATTGGAAATTGGAAATAGAAAACGTAAAAGCATTCTCTGAAAATGAATTACAGAAAAGTGCATTGCTAGGACGAGAGCCGACAAGAGCCAAAGAGCGTCTTGCAGAACGGGCCTTTTAGAATTTCTCGTTTGCTATCTATTTTCCAATTTTCCAGATGAATGCTCTCAAAGATAACATGTTTCTTACCTGAATAAGACTGTTGCTGCTCGCGGAATGTTGCGGGTTTCCGATGAGAGTTGGAGGCAACGAATTCTGCGAATGATAGATGGGATGATGAGAGTTGGAAACGGAGCCCGACGAAGAAGAGGGCGCCGCGGCGAAAGACGCCGACTGCGGGATCTGGGGCAGGTAGAGCTGCCGGACGAGCGTCGTCGACGTGGGGCACTCGCTGAAATCAGAAGAGTTGAAGAGAGAGGAATTGGTGGTGGAGGGAAGAATAGGAGTGCTCTGTGAGTCACTGGCATGAACTGAATGGAGAGAAGAATGCATGACAACAAAAAATGGCATTTGTGTACAGATTCATATTATTATTTTGTGTATAGTGTTGTGGATACATGGGCTGATACATAAAGCTGATATTGCTACCGTCTGGTACTGATGTTTGTTTCTTTCGTTTCCGAAAAAGTAAATGAAAGAAACAATAAATCAAAAAATGGGTTGAAGAGACCTTTCGTCTCTACAAGACAGTCAGTATCAGAACAATCCATCTTGTCCCCGTTAATTCTGTTTTGTATCTGTCAATGCAGATCTCATATCGATTGAAAAGGTTTCAACGGTGGACAAGAAGTTCGTTATCATTATCAGCTGACTCTTGAAAATGGACAAAGTGCAAAATGGAAGAGGTCACTCGGAATGAAATATGCGTCTCAAATTGGCGACCACCAGGAGAGAAACAGGTGTGTACACACCTCATTTCTTCTCACTTTCCCACTTTCTCCACACACTTTATTAGTCATGCAGCAGAACACGGTGGAAAGTGAGAGAAGCAGCGAGAGGGAAAGCCGAACGTTGCGCGCCTAATCTATTCTTCGTTTTCTTCATAAATCAATTGCCATCATTGCCCATTTTATTAATAGGTACGTTGGCTGGTGACTGCTGCTGCCTCCTGCCGACGACGCCTCGTTTTCACTTTCGAATCGCATTCACATGGAAACAGAAACACACAGAGACCGCCCGCTTTTGAATGGATGTGGTGAGAGGACCGATTTACGGAAAGAGACGCAGATGGATAAAGTTCCGAGCTGAGGTACTGTACCATCCGGAGCAAAGTTAGATGTGGAAAAGTTCCAGGATCAGATGGCTAAGCAAAGATCCAAAGTGGTTCAAACTGTTTTGAGGGTTGTTCTAACACGATTAATTGATAACTACATCAGCTTATTCGATCTAAGATAAACCCCTCCCACATCAAATACAGCTTTCCACAAACCTTGACTTCTTGAAGATGTAGGAATCAGTCAGAGAGTTTTTCATGGTAGGATAAGAGGGAAAATGAGCCGACTTGGGGGAGTGGCTTACAAGAAGAAAATGGAAGAAGCTGGATGGAAGCAGAGATGAGAATTGTGGTGGGAGCTACATTTTCAGACGATTAATATGTAGTTTTAAGGACAAATCTCAGCCAAATCTCGAGGCTTTCCAGACACGAAAACAAGGAGCCGAACAGGAAAAAAGGAGTGGATCGGTTCTCAGAGATCAATAGAATCTACAAACGAGAGATGACTGTAATGACAAGGGAGGAAACCCTGGCGGGAGGGGAATCCCTTTTGGACGAGGTGGAAGAGGAGGAGGAGGACGGGTTTTTTACGAGTTGTTTCCATGCCTTGTTTCATTACGACTTGCGTCTCTCTCGACCGCAAGGTCCTCAAGGTAACCAAACAAAACATTGAGTTAATGACTGTAATCAAAATGAGAACATGCGGGAAATGAAGGAGGACTTCCCGTAAAAGTCGCAATCAGCAGGAGAATAAAGATTGGGAGGGAAAGGTGATGAGAGGTGACAAAGATCAGAAAGATTCTAAAAGAATCTAGTTGGAAAGTGTTGATACCAATAGAGAAGGGAATGAGTCGGAGTATACAAGTCAGTAAGCTAGAACACGATTTGGTTTCTTTAGCAGTGAAATGTGATATTCTGAAAGAATCACGTCATCCGAAAAATGGCTTGAGACCTATCTGAACCTCTTTGGAATATGTACGAGATTTTCAGGATTTGTGCACTAAAGGAACGTTTTTCAAATAGTTTGCGGAAACTTCTCAATGGCTTAGCTACTGTAGAAAAGAAACTCAATGACCAATTCATTCATAATTTGACTTTCAAAGTTTACGAGAGGCGTTCGAAAGGCTTGATGTGCAGTCGGGAAGTTTGAAAGAGTGAATGAGAAGAGACAAAAGCGATTCGGAATAAACAAAACGAATTGTTTAGACTCTCAACGACCACGTATCATCTGGAAGTATAGTCTGCTGCCGTCATTTTAACGATGAGTATTCAGTTGTTAAAGTTCACTTCAGAGAACAATCTGAAGACGTTTGAAGAAGAAATTGGATAGCATAAAAGAAGTCTGCGGGGTCGTTAAATTCAAGAATTCGTATTCTTCTCTTATTCAAAGAACCTAGAGAACCGCAGGTCATGACGTGGAAATCACGGGGAACCCTTCTCTTTTGTTTGCCGCATTATGAGAAGGCTGCCGGGGAACACTGATTGACTCCCAGGAGCATTGTTACAGCAAAAGAGAAACGTTGCAATCGGACGGCGGCAGAGGACAACGAGTGATATCTCGGAGGGAGATTGATAGGCCGCCAAGAGGCATTCTTAGCAAGGACAAATCGGTATCTTCTGGCAGACATGACCTTTTTACGGTTATCAGATATGTGTCAGGGACTAGAAACGTTCAGGATAAGAGTATGGTGACTCCAGAAGCTAGAAAAGATTTCTGACTTCAAAAAACAGGCCGAGAAGCAAGAAAAGGCTCGAGAAGTGTAACGTAACAGGGTGTCGAAATCAATGCGATACGTGTATGTACAGTATGTCACAAGTGGTCATTGAGAATTCTTTCATTCTCTCCTCAAAGAAGGGTTCTTCTCGATAAATGAACGGTTTCGTTTTCTCTGTCATCGAAAGTCAACCAAGTACCTGAACGGCTGGTTTGTTCCGTTTTTCACTTCTTCCAATTAACTAGATTCTATGGCAACATTTCGAACGCGAATCACTTCTCTCTTCGTCTTGTCTCTCTTCCCTCCCTAACCAATTTGGTGCATTCGACCATACTTCGCTGACCCTACAGAGTACCTATACCCTTTTGTGGAGTGAGGGAGTGATCGACATCGACAAAAAACTTGTTCCGGTTTGCTAATTATCGAATTATGTGGTACACCGTCTACTTTACAGCACACATACTTTTGCGATTATTGTTTGTGACACTGATTTTGGGCTTCTGGTGGAGAAGGATGTTGCGGTAGCATAAAAACGTGTCTGGCTGTACTTTAGTAGCTTCTCTATAACCTCTCGAAGTATAAACTTTCACACTTCAAAGCTAAGATTTCCAGTAAGTTGTGAGTGTGCTCTGAGACCAAGTCGTCAGGAGTAACAGGTGTAATGGGAAACATGTCGAGAGCAAAGCAAGAAGGAGCAACTCACTGAGAAACTGATCTTCCTTGTGCATCCAGACTCATCACACTCCTATCGCGTTGACCCTGGAAATGGAATGGTTTAGTTGAGTCTGACTGGGTCATGATACCTGCGAGGTGACATCGATGGGCTGCTGTCCATAACTGCGACTGTTCCGGGTGAATGAGGCAAGTGCAGCCATGATCTACACTCTAACGACTGCAAGTTTGACGCCTTGGGGCTGAAACGAAACCGGCTGAAACACAGTGGTAATCGGATCAAAAGACGCGGAGAGAGAGCCGTGGAAGGACATTATCGGGGAAGCGAACGTGGGGACAAGCACTGATAACGGGGACGACAAGGAGGAATCCATCTCGACTGCCTCCTCCTCCTTCTATCTCTGTTTCGTCCAATTTTTTGCAGCAACTTGAGAGAAAAACGTCGTGTTGCGGCGAGATAAGAGACTGGAGAAGAAGAGGAGAAGGAGAGAACGGGACGGAGCAACAAACGTTTGGATGGTACGAGGAACGATGATAAATTGATGGGAGCAGAGGGGTGAACGAGAAGAAAAAGAAGAAGAAGAAGAGAAGGAGGAGGAAAGGAAGAGGAAACGGTCTGGAGCAAAGTAGGCAAACACGTATGAGAGGGCAGCGATAAGAAGACAATATCGTCTAGATTTTTATGCACTTTTGAAGGTTTCTTTCTGCTTTACGACTAGGAGTTATGGGTTTTTAAAGTGTCACGAGAGGGAGCACCAGCTGGCACGCAGAGGTTTAGACCGGAAAGGAATTGGAAACTGTCAACTTTAGAGAAGGATATATCTGAAAACACGATACAGGAGCTTGGTGGATTGATCCACTGGATTCTCTGCCTTTTTATTGAGACAAATCATATCAAAGGACCACAGTTTCTGACACTTTCGAGGTTCTCAGCACGATAAGAAGAAGATGACCATTGGCTCTCACGCCTACGATTTGAAAAGCATGAGTCAGGATATGAAAGCCGAAATGTGACCATTTGGCCTCCAAGAAACGTTCGCGTCTCGCTGGCCTTTTTTTCAAAAAAACTGGAGAAAAGAAAAATTGTGTAAATTAGAAATTCAAAGAAAAAAGAGCGCGAAAGTGTGAAAGATTCATGCTGGTGGGCTGTTTAGAACGAGGCGTATCCCCAGATTGCAAGCAGCCGACACAGAGAAAGGTGCAGACAAAAAGTGCATGGGGTCATCGCCAATTGGGCGTGTGCGAGCAGAGGTCTCCGACAGTGCGCATGTACAAAAGTTCCCTGGGGAGGCAGCGATTATTATCGAATGGAAGGAGGGTGTATCTGATGGTGTCGACGGACATGGACGGCACGGCATTTACGCCTATTGGGGTCTGATTTATGGCGCACATGGCAGGAGATCGAAGACGGCATCGCCGGACAGGAAGCAAGTGGAGTTCGGAAGGAAATTGGGGATGGTGACAAACCGGTAACATGGCCATAAAACAGACGGGGTTCGGGCATAAAATGATGGAAAGCTTCGGCTGCTGGAGGTGGCGATGAGTCAGTGGTACCGTACTCTCGGGGTTGTAAAAATAATGGAAGGAAAAAATGATTCGGAGAAGGGAAAGAGTCAGTTCTGTTTGTTGTGTTTGCAGCGGCGGTTTCTTCAAAGAGGGACACTTTTTGGAGGTTGGATTATATGAAAAGAAGAAGGACATCAGGATAGAAATGATCAGAAGAGTGGCTCCGAGTGATTGCGTTGAACTTTAGACACAAATTCTCTCGAATGCCTGGGTTACCACTGAAGAGGTGCGATAAAATCAAGTATTGTAACATTATTCGAATTACGGAACATGTTTCACAAGTGGATCCAAATTGCCACGTCAAGCAAAAAAGTTGAAAGAATAGAAGTGAAGAACAGTTCCACTTCGATCAGTAAAGTATGTGTGTGTATGTTCAAATAATAATTACGGAAGAGGCAGAGAATGTGTTCATCAAGACCTTCCAGAAAAAAGAAACGCGGTGAATTGTGAAGGTCGAGTGGTGGAAACGAGAGAAGTGAGTGGATGGGATTGGTCAGCCGGAAGATGCTCGAGACAAAGAGGAATATTAGCATGATGATTGACGCGATTAGCTTCTGAAAACTTGTCGGCCGGGGAGTTGCGTGATTTTTAAAAATTGCGGAAATCCAGAGATCTTCTGGTTGTAGTGCGTCTCGAGGGTTCTTGAGCAGTTAGAAGAACCAGAGAATGGAAAGAAGCTCGGGATTCGGGGAATCTTCCGGAGTCTTGTGAACGAACTTAGGGGTAACGAGGCAACATTGGACAGCTCGTTTTGCGTGATTGCATTTGTCCGAACCGACAAAAAAAGGGGAGAAGAAGAGCAAAAAGATGTTGAAATATGAAGCGACGACTAAAAAGAGGACGAGCGGAAGGAAGCTGATGGCGTCGGGATGCGTAATTGTTGGGAGAAAAGGGAAGAAGCATTGGAAGATGCAAAAGCAGGAGAAGAAGCAGGAGGAGGAGGACAAAACGAGGGGTAAAACAATAAGAGGACAGAACCTAGAATTACCTATCGTACACGACTGAGGTGGGAAGTGAGAAACAAGGCGAGTACAAAGAAACGAAAAGTCAGTACAGACGACTGAATGATTCATGGCAGTCTGTGAGAGTGGATTTGGGCGGATTCTCAACCGAGAGCTGCCAGTGTCAGACGTTTTCGGGCCCGGAGACGAATGGCCCCGTGGGGAAAGGGTGAGAAGAACAAGACGATTCGAGGCACTTGCTGTGCCGTTGTCGCAACCTCGTCCACTTCTTCGTCCCTTCACCACTAAAATCGAATCATGACAGGACAACAATAACGAAGGGGATGAAAGAAGGGAAGAAAGAGGAGGAAATGCAAGGCACGAGAGCCTTGATTCGGCGGAAAATAAGAAAAGGTACATTCAGAGCCAGGCTCTCGAGCTTTGAGGCTCCGGCGGCGTCCGCCTCTTTTCAGTATGTGCTGGTCGGGGGAAGCAAGCATTCTGGAATAGTGGAAGCAATAAAACGAAGTGGACCCTTGTCACGCGAACTTGTAGAAAACGAAAAACCAAGACAAATAAACAGAAGAAACCCGCGTGCGCGGGCCGAATTTTTGAGAGAGGGGGATGGTTATGACTCGTATTACTTTTGTACGATTCGCTTCAAAAGTGCGGTTTTGAAGGTATGTATCTTGTATGTATCATAGTACACAACCTGAAAAGAAGGTCTGCATTTTGAGTGGACACGGTAGATGACTGCGACGTGAATGAGTCTCGTGAGCTGACGCCTTCTGCTTCTTCGTCTTATTTACACGGATATCTGTGTCATGTTGTGGCAATAAAACCAAAAAGACATTTTCAATCAGAATCTCAAGTAGGAGAAGATCGCCTCAAGCGTTTTCGCGGCTCCTCCTTCCCGTCCGTCCGCTTCTTCTCATTCTCGACTCGCTCGCGCACATGCAAATATCAGAAGGGCCTGAGACGCAGACAAATGCGCCTTTTTGTAATGTGAATTGCTCAGAAAGACAAGAGCATCTTGGCGCCGAATGAAGCACGGCCGGAAACAAAAGAGAGACGATGGCCGCCGGGTCAAAATGTGACGATGAGGCAGGGATGGACTGGTCTCTGGGAGAGACCAGCGGAAGCGGTAGGAAGCGGAAAGACAGTCAGACTCGTCGGATTGCTGCCACCGACATCGAAAAGGGGAATTCGTGGCGGCGATGCGTGAAATGTGGTTCTTTTGTTGCGGAATCAGATACGGTTTCTGTTTCTGTTTCTTGTAACAACACGGGTATCTTCCAGAAGAAGAGAAGAATGGGAATTGATTCGAAACGAATGAGAGAGGTCTACCTCCCACTCAGATTATCCAAATGCACTTTGTCACCAGACCAAAACCGTCAGCAATGAAGAGGAAGGAAGAGAGCAATGAGTGTCCCGATCGGAAAGGAAGACCGATTAGAGAGGGTACCAGAGGGCTGTGCCTAAGACGGTGCATCTGTCGTTTGACCGCCCAGCACGTCCAACGGCTTGTGTACATCTGTTTTGAAGGAAAAGAAGGAGGCGGAGATGAACTGAAGGTGCATGTTCAGTCACGTTCAATTAGTGCTGAAGGGAGAGAAGGATGTATCGCCACATAGATCGGAAGTTAGAATAAAAAGGGCTGGGAAGTAGATGTAGTAGAAAGTTAACGAAGGATAGATGGATGAATGTGGATCCCAGAGACAAGCGAACGCAGGTGTGAATGAATGAAGACGGGCGCTAACGATTGAGCCTGCCGCGCCGACGCCAGATGGTCGTCGCCGGGAGAGGGTCACTTGCCACGTCGCAGAAAGAGGGGACGAGTGCCAGTGGGTGCCATGCGAAGAGCGGTGCGAGAGAGGGAAAGTACTACAAAAACATGCAGATTGCAAGAGAGAAACGTACACATTGAGGACGATGATATGACGGTTGTGGACGATGGCTAGTGTCATAATTTGTGGGAATCTGCTGGACAGAAAGAGTGAAAGAAACACGGGAATGGAGAGGGCGAGAAGGTGATTGGGCATTCACAGTTTCAAAATCGCCTAGCGGTATACTTATTGTAAGTATTGAATGGCTCTGCTAGTCACCAGAGTTCAGGAAGAGAACTGAGAATGCAATTGGGATAAGGGGATTGAAATCTACATCTTGCCGCCAGATGAAAGAGTATTTACGTGGCAATAAGCAGTGTCCACTCGATGGAAAACACCGAGTCGCGAACGGCGGCGACGTGCCGAGTTCAAGTACAACAGTTTGCACAGGCATTTTTGTCCCTAAATAGGTTAGTCAAACAGTGTCAGTGTCCCCCCGCGTCTCTAGTGCCTATACGAAAAAAATGAAGGTAATTTAGAGGGTCTTTTGCACTTTGCGGATTTGCAGCCGTCCTCGAGAATACGAGCAGTAAAAGGAGGCGGAGAAGTGGTGGTCGAGGTCGAAAACGGAAAAGGGATAATCAAAAATTTATGGGTTGGAGCTGCAAGGGCCGAAAAAGAAAAGCGGGCACCCTGACAAAAAGGAGCCCATCACTCATTTCGGATCATCGAGGCTGAAAGGCAAAGAAACGGGTGACAAATGAGGCAATAATTCGGGAGGAAAGGGGCAAGGAAGCAGCATCAGAAGCTCCGAGAGCTTTTGGGGGAGGGAAAACTTTGAAGCGTACGTTTTTGTTGCAGTACATGGTCGCCGCTGACCACAATAACTGTCTTTATCTCCGTTCTCTCACTCTCTTTGCGCATGAAACCGATGACGGAGAAGTGCAGAGGCGGAGGGAAGATTCTGATTGCGGAAACGCAGGAGGAGAGAGCGATAGGAGAGTAACGGACACTTGAACGGACCGGGCACGCCACTGTATGTGTATATGTATAATATAAATACGGCGGACTGGCGGGGGAGGAAGCGACGTATTCGCCCCGTCCCGTTGACTGTTCTTTTGGAAGGAGAGAGTGTGCGAGAGGAAGAGATTCAGACTTGGTGAAGTTCTTTTTTGAGATGCGGATCAGCTGGACAACGATGATCGGCTTCCACGATTAGCGGCCACAGAGGAACGGTTATTATTTTCCGATGTAGGCCAGAATCGTTAAAATGGAAGTAAGGATGAGCGATTATGGGTTCAGTTGATGACGAGAGAATGGATGGACTGGACGAAGTTTTCGGCAGGAGAGTTCTTGGTATTTGAAGAAGAAGAAGTTGTTCGTTCTTCTCGCTCCAAAGTTCCTCGTGGAGAGGCTCACGAGAGAATAACGACATTTCCTGCTGTCTATTCAGGACTGGGGAGAAGTAGTCTTTTTGTGACTGCAAAGCCTTCTTGTTTTCAAAGAATGAATGCAAATCATTGCAAAACACGGAATACAAAACAGCGTTTTCCGAACTCGAGAAGGAGCAAACAGACGGAAGAAACGGGGAAGGGTCTTCTGGAGTGAGAAGACGGTCACAAGTGATTGATCGGTCTTCGCCCGTGATTGGTTGATAATATCGCATTTAGTAAGTATCTGTTTGCAACCAGTTTCGATAAAGTTTCTTCTTCTCTCCCTTCTCTTTCACGTAACAATCGGATCACCAATCGGGTTACGCAGTGTACTATCACTTGGTTTGTGCCGGGTGGCCGTGGTCTACCAGTTCAAATATGGGTCCTGGAAGAGGAAGTGGAGGGGAGATCCATAAATAATGCATCAGATACACATAAAACGGTATGAGAATCAGAATCATTGAGTGGGAAGGGGAGAAAAGCACCCCGGGGGAGGAGGAGGTGATAAACCCGTTTCGCAGAAGGATCCTGGCAGCGAATAGGGCAATATGATTCGATTAAAACGGCCGTCGAATTTGTCAAAGCCCGTCGCAATTAACACCTGATTTATGGATGATGTTCTGCCCTCGAGAAGACGTGCGAAGACGGAATGAAAATGTGATAAGTGATAAGAGAGGAGGGATGAAGAACTGAGAACCAAACCAATCGTAAATTGAAGAGAAGAGACAGTTTTGAAGACGGAAATGAGTATTACAACCAACACGAATAGTAGCTATTTGGTAGGTTGACAAAGGCAAAACGATGAGAGATAACCAGAAAGTGCGCGGAACTACTTGAATAAAGAGCCGCATGTCCTTTCCTCCCCGCTTTCCCCCAGTAATTATGTGTATTTGCATACAGTTTCTACACGACGGACCGACTCCAGAAGCAATCGGATTAGCCTCAGAAGCCGCGCCGCGCAAAACATGACGTCTTTCGTTCGGTTCCCATGCTTATTCGCTCGATTCATCTTGTGTGCGTTGAGTATTTGAACACGGGCACATGGAATAGAAGAACGACGATCTTCTCGCGTTTTTTGGCTTCATTGGCTGCATCGAACCAGCATGCGTTCCTGGGTTCTTCTCGTCTTGTTGTTCAGCTTTTCGTTGGCGGAACTTCAGAAAGCTCACTATGGTAGGACTATTTGCATCAATTGAGAATTTCCGAAACTTCAGATTGCCCTGAAAAGCAAACTATTACACCGAAGCTTCCAATCAACACGTCTGCAATCTACACGTTCCCAAAGAGAGCGTTCACTCAATTTCCGGCCAATTCTGCGTGCTCCTGGCTGGTAAAGTTCTTCAAGTTCTTACAAGATTTCAAGGATAACAAAATTCACTTTCAGATCAATGTTCCATCCAACTACACGGTGGTTGTCCAATTGAAAGCGACGATTCCAGATGGAGGACACGTCACTGTCACTCAGACACCATTCCACAATGAGACGGAGAAGTTTGTTTCAAATCTAACTTTATAACGTCGAACAATATTTCAGATTTGTTAGTGACATGGAAGTGACTCGTTTCTTCAATCCTCCAAACTTTGACATCTTCTGGTACCCGGGATCCTCTGACGATGGCAATCTCAAGTTCAGTCTGCAGTTCCAGGAAGTTGATTCACTTTTGGAAGAAGAAGAAGAGGAGGAAGATTAATATTTGGATGTGTTCTGTTTTTTCTTATGTTGTACTTCTGAAATAAATCATTTTGAAGCCTGGTCTTTGTGAGAAAGACGAGAAAGATGCTGTGTCACTTTTGATGGTTTGACATCAGAGTTTCACACGCCAATTCAAACCGGGATCAGGTCAATAGACACATTCTTCTTCCGGGTTATTTGTATGCACATTCTCTCTTTTCCAAGACACCTTTCATGTCATTTTTGTCCATCCACCGTCATGTTCTGGCTGACTTTCTTCTTCCTTTTCTTGGGTTATGTAACAGGGGAAAACAATCTCCAGAACATCACTGACAACGGTAAATTAATTGAGGCCTTTCTGAAACCGTTGAATACAAAGTTCCAGGATGCCCCGACTTCCAAGAAGTCCACCCGGATTCCCCAGTCAACACTTCTGTTGCTTTCAACTTTCCGAATGAGACTGATGTTTCGTTCCCTGCAAACAAAAAGTGCTCCTGGATGATCCACATTCCATCCAACCATTTCGCAATCCTCTACGTCAATGCAACTATCCCAGTTGGTGGCTCGATTACAGTTGACCAATCCCCAAATCACACTGAACGGTTGGAGACAGAACCTTAGAGATTATGATGATTCAATTTCAGATTCTTGGAATCCCACGTGGAAGTGGCGCTAGTGTTTGTCTTTCCAAGTGTGAACATCTACTGGGATTCCGGAAACTCCTCGAAAGGAGTCTTACAGTTCAATGTTCAATGGCAAGAATGTGAGAACTGTCGTGAAACTCTATTTCAAAATAAGAGATTACAGTTCCTGCAAACATGTCCACGAAGACCTACACCCTCGAGAAAGACGGTCGATCTGTCGTCCTGGACCATGAAGACACCTACAGTCCAGTTACCCTAGAGGCTGCTTCCAAAGTTTCCATTTTCTGTCTGCCTGGCCAACGGAGAGAAGAGGATACTTATCTGCGAACCATCATTGTGTTTGATGGTCCTGATGTTCACAGTCCGTATCTTGGAAGGTTGTCTTACAAAAAATCTCTTTTCTTACATACATTTCAGTCTTTTCTCAATTCATCAATCACGTTCTCAACTTGTTTCATCCAATTCCACAGCCACAATCTTCTCAATTGTTCCAATTCCAACAAGTCATCATGTTATAGTGCAGGATTCCTCCAGTAGGCTTTTGAAAGAAGCGTCTGAAACCTGAAAACTGTTTCCAGTGTACCAGGATATCAGTCAAATATCTGGATTATCAATGGAAGGTACGGATGTCGAGAAAGTTCACATGGAAGCTACCAGCGGAAAGTCTGTGATCTTCACTCTCATCGACAGCACATTACAAGACGAATATCTTATGAATGCTGAGCTGGAGAACGGCGCTGAGCTGCAAGTCTACTTTGAGGGACTCTCGGATACTCAGAAAGTGGCAACGTACACCAACAAAAACAACCGAACACACCTGCCACAAAAGCTGCAAGGACGGGTCAGATACTATGTGCTGACGGCAGGAAATGCCAGTCTGACATTGACAAGAGACAAGTGGAAGGCAGACTGGGAGACTGCTTTCGTGGGGCGGAGAGGGTTCTTCTCTTCTAAGTTCTGGAGACATGATGAAAAGGAAGTTGGAGTGCAGCAGGACTCGTTCCATTTCATTGGCAACGAATCCAAGAATGCGACGGAGTTCAAGTTCTCCTACAAAGTGTTGGAAACAGATACTTCCGGGGATGGGAACCTGCACATTGTGGTTTCAGACAACGTTCGCAGAATTCATTACTACGACCAGTATGTTTCAACTGCAATATAGGAAATAACTGTGAAGTTTCAGCCGGAGCTCCTCTGAATACAGCAACGACACTGACTGGTACACCCATGTCGGTCATTCTATCTCGCTGGTCTACTCATCAAATTACCGACGATCGGAAGGCTTCTTTGCAGAATTCCGAATTGATTCTTCCTCTTCGTGCTCTGTTTTATCTATTTGTGTGTTGGTTTTTGTCGTCTGGACAATGTAAACTTCCTCTTATCATTTTGATACGAAAACCCAAAATACATCTTCAAAAGTTACCCCCTTTCCTTCTTCTTCATGTTCATATCACTTTTCACAACCATGATTCAACTAAAATGACAATTCTACTCACAAGTACAGAATCAAACCCCAATAAATACATTTCCCCACTTTTTCCGAACTCTCCGCAGTGACGTTTGCCGGTTTCTTATCATGTATGTGAATCACCAGTAAGTTTGTTCTACATATAAATTTTTGCTATCAACCAGTCGGACAGTCTGCCCAGCTCAACATGTTGCTTTTCGCCTTTTTCGCTATTCTCATCAGCTTGTCAAATGCTGATGTTCCGGCCTGCAACGGAGTTATCCAGATTAATCCACCAGCTGATACAACGCAGGACACGTGGTACCCGAGTAATTTCACAGGGTCACAACCTCCATTGTACCCTAGTGAGTATTCTTGTACTTATCAGGTATTGTTCAAATTTCAATCGATAGTTTCTAAGCGTTTTTTTTTCAGATAAACGTGCCTCAAGGATGGTCAGTAACTATCAGTCTCTCAGTCAATCTGACAATTCCCATCGATCAAGCTGTCTCCGTGATAGTAACAGATCAGAATCAGAACTCTGAAACGTATGTATATGAAAATAGAGAAGAAAAACAATGTGCCTGTTTTCAGTGTTCTTCTCGCTTCGAACGAGCATTTCTTTTTCGTATCTCCAGGTGGCAGAATTCAACTGGCAACCAGAGAGTCCAATGTTCACTTTGGGTTTGTTCTCAGATGGTGGCAATGTACGTTGAGCTAATCCTCACTCGTTTTTACCCCTTTTTTAGTCTACAAAATCTTCGATCCATTCCACTACAACGTAACAGTTGACCAGCCACAACCAGTCGCCACATGGGCATACAACACTTCTCCAACCCAGGTCACTGCCCAAACAAGAACTTCCCTCGTCGTGGTCCCTCCCGACAATGATCTTCTTCTTCAAAATCTCAGAAGTATCATTATTTACGATGGACCGAACTGGAATTCCACGTGTCTCGGAAATGCCCTGCAACTGTATAAAAGGGGAAAACAATTGGTGTCAACAGGGAAACAGATGACTGTCGTGCAACTCAGACCCTACTATTCCCTCGGAAACACTTTCCTTGTGTTCCAAGACTATGAAAACACGAAAGACCTCGCGGAGATGCGAGGAATTAACTGTCCTGACGCAGCTAACTGCGGAGTATTCACTATGGATGCATCTCGTGGCCCTGTCGCCTTGATCTCGATGTTCGAAAGACCTGATTCAGGAGCCGAGTACATTACAAGTTTAACAGGAGACGGTCAGCTCGATGTATACATTGGAGGGAAGACAAACTCAAAAACGAACTTGATCACTTCTTACGCGTATGTATCATACATTTGAAAACTCAGAATATAGGCTTTACAGAGTGGAAAACAGTTCTCAACTCATTCCCCAAGAGTTCCTTGGCTTTGTCAGAACTTATGTCTGCACGCAGAAAACGGCTTTCGTTGGGTTGAGCCGACGATCTCAGGTGTTCTCGAACAGTGCGTCCGTCGGGAGGAAAGGATTCATTGCTTCTCGATCCTATAAACTGGGAACAGCTTCTCCGTATCAAGACGTTTACGACTTCATCGGCTCGAGTTTCCCAAGCTACCACGTTTTCCGATTTGTAGTGTTTATCCGAGAAGCGGATATGGTAGGAAACACGACCCTATCGATAGTAGTGAACAATCAAGGAAAGAACACGTATACGCAAGTGTAAGTGGAGTTTTGGAACTGTTTGGGTATGATACTCACTCAAATTCCAGATTCAACGCCTCTAATCCACCAGCGTCTGCATTGGATGCTTATGGAACTGATATGGCAGTCACTTACAAGACTTATGGACAATCGACGAAAGGATTCTATCTTGACTTTGAACTTCAAAATTCATCTACTCGATACGGTTTCTTAATGATCATTTGCTTTATCTTCTTGCTTCAGTAATGTACCTTACTGTATTGGAGTATCTCACTGTTTTGACAATGTACATAAATATTAAATTATTGGATCTTTGATTTACATTCCAACACCACGCGGGTTCCTGATTGTGAGTCATTCCAGATGATGTATACATCATTCGCGACACTCGTTTCACAGTCTGAGTTTCCCCGGGAATCGATTGGTCTTAGGCACTTCTTAACGGCTTATGGCACTTCATTGGGCGTCTGCATGACTCTATTCTCATTCTTTTCCACAGGTCATCGACTCGATTTCTTGATTTTCCCCATTCTTTTCTCGAAATGATTTTGCTCTTGTTACTCTGTTTATGTATCCCGATTCCATCTCACCAAACCGATGATCAAGCAAAAATACGTGAGTCTATTGAAGTCAGCAAGTTTCAATGTATGTTCTTCAAGTTTGTGACCCAAACAAAGAAGTTGACCCATTTAACTTGAGTTTGCCATATTACTGGCCTGCATTCTGGAACGAAAACATGACTGGTCCCAGCTACATGCCCAACCAGGACTGCAAATGGAATATCAACATTCCACCTCAGCACTTTGCATCTTTTATCATGATGGCTGACATCGGAACGAACAGCACTTTGAAAATTACAGATTCTAATGGCAGATCAGAGAGGTGAGTTCATTGGAAGTTTCAGATAAGTGAGCTGTTTTTTTCAGTGTAATGACTAGCCAGGAACAGCCCTACGTGTTTGTCGGGTTGAGTTTCACAATCCAGTTGTCTGTGGGAGCTAACTCTGATTCTGCGCACTTTGGTTTCAGAGTTCAGTGGAGCACTTGTAAGTCATAACACTTCTTATAATTGAACAAGTTCTACTTTCAGTTCCAAAGGACCTCCCGGCGTATTATAATGTTTCCAAAACTAGCGATGCTCTAGTCTTTGATGAGATGCTCGGTGAGAGCGCCGTCGTGTTGACAGCAGAAACCCAGGTTTGGCAGTCTTTGATCCATAGCTATCTTATACATTTAGGTAAACCTGGTAGCATTCCCAGCTGCTTTCCCGGACTTTACCCCGCTTCTCCGTATCACCCTGGTCTTTGACGGTCCAGATATCAATTCTGCATATTTGGGAAATCTCTACCAAGCGGTTAGAGCTAACAAACCATTTGTGTCTACCGGGAATCACATGACAGTGTTCACCTTCCAAGAGAATTACGTTGTTGGCTCGTTCTTCATCATTCAGGACAACTACAGTGAGTTTTTGTAGCTTTGATCGTACTTTTTCGTTCATTTGCAGATGTGAAAAACTTGGCTGACACAAGAGGAATAACTTGTTGGAGTCAGTCTTCTTGCCCTGTTACCCTGACAGCTGACTACGGACCAGTGTCCGCGATTACTCTGAATGTGGATGATGGTGATGAGTACGTGAAGAACTTGGATTTGAGTTCGGATGCTCTGCTTAAGATATACATTGGAGCAAGAAGAGAAGGTGATGATTCAAATGTGATTGTGACATACGAGTGAGTGATGACATTGTTCGAAGCGAGAAACTTCAGTTTTCAGTGCTCAGCGGTCGAAGACAAACATTCCACAAAAGTTCAACGCGGAAATGTTGACGTTTTACTTGGAGAAAGGAACTGCACTTGTCGAGTTGGCAGAGGATCAGAACTACAGTAAGACAATTGACAAGAGTTAGGAGTTTGACAATGTTTCAGCGAGATGGAATGATGCGGTGTCTGGCAGAGAAGGATTCATGACTTCCAGATCATACGGTTATTCAGCTCACTTTCAAGATATCTTCGAAGAGATTGGAGGATTGAGTAAGAGAGTTTGACAAAACTCAATGCAGATTCCCTTCTTTCAGATAAAACAGACATCTACCAGTTTCGATTGAATGTTACCCATTTAGATGTGTCGAATAATGCAACACTGACAATCACTTGTACATGTGAAGATCATACTACAGTACACTTGTGAGGGAAGAAAGAAGTGGTTCGGGATCATTTGGTTGTTTCAGATTGTCATCATCTTCGGATTTGACAAAGAATGAAGCATTTGTAGCACAAGGAAACAACCTAACCGTTTATTACTTCACAAACGGAACCGAGACAACTGGTTTCTATTTGGATTTCCAGATTGAAAAAGTGTTGCAGTCAGTTTCAGTGAGACGTGAGTTGCGATCTAGAGTGCCTAAATGATGATGAAACGTTTTGCAGAGTCATTCATATTTCTAACAATGCTGATTGTTTTACTCTTCTAATTGAAGACTACCTGGTTTTTTCGTTTTACTGGTAATAAACATCTCATAATTCAAAGCTGATATCATTTGTGGCTACGTCTCAATAAACCAATTCAATTGAATGTTCTGTATCTTTATTTCAACGAAATGTTCAGTTTTCCAAGAAATTTAAAGCTTGAAAATCTGGAGAGAAGCTTTTCCGCTGCTCACCACGTACTGGGTGCAGTTGCTGGAGAAAGTCAACGGAAGGAGCTCCTGAAGTTTGTTGGCTGGGAAGTGGGCAACTTTGCAGGCATCAGAGGTGGCTCCGTAGTAGACGGTCAACGAGGCATTCTGGAAAAGGAGTTGCTATTGAAATGATCCAGAAGTTTTGCTTACCGAGTCCATTCTGACAGATGAGAGGAGCTCAGTGCTGTTGCCGACGGAAACCGCAGCCGAGGATCTAGAGCCAGAGTTGACAATCACGGAGCAGGTGCTGTTGGCCGCGCATTCGAAGCTCTTGTACTCGTGGATGTCCTTGGTGTCTGCAAATGGGAATCTTATAGCTGAACAGAAACAGAAACATACATCTGAAGTCCTGGATGACGACGACATCGGAAGAGTTGCTCGATTCAAGGTTGACAATGGTGATGGCTTGTCCGTTGGAAGCGAGTTGTTCTCCGGATTGGTAGATGCGGTACATGCTGTAATTCTTGAAATGTTTTCGTACTTTGGCTGATAATCTTACTTGTTGATGAACTGATCGTTGGTGGACTCTCCCTGGAAAGCGACGACACTTCTCAAGCTGATTGGGTTGTACGGATTGGATGGAACTGGGAGGATGGAGACACGGCTGCCCGATCCGACGGTGAATCCGGTGGAGTTGGATGACACGTCCTTGACAATTGCTGTGAAGTTGACGAACTGGTTCTCGTTGATCGATGGAACTGAAACAGGATCATTAGCTGAGAGAAACATCAATGACTAACTTGGAGCCCAGACGACTTGGAACGCAAAGGTTGCGTTGCTGTTGGAGTTGGAGAGAGCGATGGAGAACTTTGGAGCAGTGAAGTAGTACGGGGCAGAGGTGTCGTTGATGGCTCTGGAAAATAGTGTTGGATTTTGGAGACGCCGCGGACACTTACTGGTCGACATTTCCAGCGGAGTCGATCAGAGAGAGCTTCGTGACTTGTCCGTTAACAATGAGCTTGGCAAAGTGTCCTTTCGGGATCGTAACCAACCAACTGCACTTCTGGACCACTTGGAGAGCCGGGACAGATTGGTTGGCAGACCAGGTGGATGGGAAAGAGTAGGAGAGAGAAGACGTCGGGTTGACAATGTTTCCATTGAGACACGTGTTAGCAACACTCGAGTTTCCATACAAGGCAAAGGTGCCATTGCCAGTTGGGGCCGAAGCGGCGAAGCAGAAGACCGAAGAGACGAGGACGAGGAGAAGCTTGCTCATTTCGAAGTGAAGAGTGATGTTCTGGCTGGTGGTCGGGCTCTTCTTTTATACCACCGGGGATGATTTTATTTATCACCGCCGACTGATGAATTCTATGGACATTAGGGTGCGGCCGCTTACTGCAGAATACAGATAAGAACGCTTCTGTTATCCAATCGCATCACTTTTCTCATCAGCTTCCAAAACGCAGAGCACGCACAACTCTCTTATCAGTTTGTGTCAATTCCAGAAGGCGTTGCCAGTGGTTTGTTGATTAGGTGTTTCGTGATAAAAATAGGTTGCTTGTTCGTAGTATTCACTGGTATCCACATCATTACTCTCATCTGCAAGACGCAGAACACAAGACTCGTTATCAACATTTGTGACTTCCAGAAGGCGTTGCCACTGGTACATTGGTCTCGAGCGATAAGACATAGTCACTTCGTATTTCACTCTGTATCACTTGAACGTTTCAGTGCTGCCTTTCTGAGCTGCTCGATATCTTTTAGTTTCTTCTCTTTTTGCTTGATGGTAGGAAACAGAAGATCTTTAGGATAAAGTAATACGCGAATAAGTTATAGAAACTTCATTCATTCCTCATTCTCAATATCAAATACATTTAGTGTTTACCATCCAAATGTCATAACAGCCTTTCCAGAACTGATGACATACTGCATAACCCAATGAGCGTCGACTGGAAGATTTTTCAGAATTTCAGTTCCATTGAAGGTGGCGACGAATCCAAAGTTGTTCAGAGCACCGTAGTAGATTGAGATGTTGGCTGCCTGTATTTTCAAAATGCTGATCGACAAGTATGTACTCTAACTTACAGGATCCATCTGAATATCGACCAAGTTGTCAACTCCATGAGGAGCAGTGACAAGAGCAGACGACTTCTTTCCTCCGTCAAGGGTCACTGTGCAGTTGGTGTTCATATTGCATTCGAGGGCTTTGTAGGGGTGGAAATTCTTCACGCCTGGAAGAACTGATAGTACATGAAGTTAAAAGCAAAAACGAACTATCATACTGTTGAACCAAAACATAATCAGTCGTGTTGCTCACTTCCAAGTTCACAAGGTTTATCTCACTCCCGGAAGAAATGTATTGTTGTCCTGTCTTGAAAACCGAATGCAGACTGAAATTTGAGGTTTTGTTTTGAAGAACTACAGCTTTCAAGTCACTTGGTAACGTAAGTTGGGTCACTGTGTCCGTCAGTTTCGAATAGAAGAACACTTCGAAGGTGGAGAGAGTTGTGGATGTCTTGAGGGAACACCAACACGGAGAGTTGGTTTGTTGTCCCGTAGAGATTGTTGAAGATGGCATTTGTGGCGTTTTCGAGATGAGGCATCGATCCAACTCCTTCATTCACAGATGGTTGAGTGGGAACTGGAATGAATAGTTATAGGGAGAAGTTCATAGAACACTTACTCAATGCCCAAACAATCTTGAAGGCGAATGTGGCAACAGCCTCGTTAGAGGCAACGAGGGTGAACTTGGCTGGAGGGAAGTAGTAAGGGTCCTTCTTTTCGTGGGTTGATCTGAAATTTCGTTTGTTTTGTTTACATATATGTTAAACTCACTGAATCAAGTTTCCCGCTGAATCGATTATTTGGAAACGGGAGTCGTTGTCTGCAACTTTTCCATCAATGATCAGTTTGGCAAAGTATCCTTTCGGAACAGTCACAGTCCAACTGCAGTCTTGTCCAGCTGACAACTTGGGTGCAGTTGTGTTCTCTCTCCACGAAGACGGCCAATAGTACGTCTCTATTATAACGTTTCTAATGCTGCTATAACGTTTCTAATGCTGCTAATTAGAGACGTTATAAACATTTGGAACATTAGCGGCATTAGAGACGTTATAAACATTAGCGGTTTTCAAACTTTCCCAAAATAGGGGGTGGGAGCGAGCCTGTAATAATGTTTATAACGTTTCTAATGCCGCTAATGTTCCTAATGTTTATAACGTTTCTAATGCCGCTAATGTCTCTAATGTCTGTAATCGTTTTATAGACATTAGGAACATTAGCGGCATTAGAAGCGTTATAAACATTAGGAACATTAGCGGCATTAGAAGCGTTATAAACATTAGGAACATTAGCGGCATTAGAGACGTTATAAACATTAGGAACATTAGCAGCATTAGAAACGTTATAAACATTAGGAACATTAGCGGCATTAGAGACGTTATAAACATTAGCGGCATTCGGTTTTCAAACTTTCCGAAAATAAGGGGAGGGGGGGGGAGCGAGCCTGCTAATGTTCATAAATGCTCAACTCTAACTGGGAAAAAATGAAAAAGCAACGCTTGTTTCCCGGATATTAATCAACCAGAGTTGAAGACAGTTCGAATTCCGTGAACTTTCTGCTTAATCAGTAGAATCGGATAGTCTTCTCTTTGATTTCTCAGTTTCACAGCGCTACATAGCTCGCAATGCCGCGGAAAACTGTAAGACAACTGTAGTTACAAAAGAACACCCAAAATTTCAGCGCGAGGAATTTTCTTATACTGAACTCAAGTCGATTTTCGACTTTCTTTTTGGTCTCCTTCTCGCCGGCACTCTCCGTCCAGGACGAGTTTCATTCATCGAGTTTGTAGCTCAATCTGGATCTCCCCGGCTGCCACGAGTCATAGAAGCGAAGTGAGTTTTCAGGCTCGTGTATGCTGAACAGAACAAACAGACAGTGAGACTCCGAAAACACAGAACCGTTTTCGGTCACAACACTTTGCCGCGATCACCTGATAATGTGCGATCGCCCGCGAGAATGTGCAAGAGAGGCACAGAAGCGGAGAAAGTCGGATAGGAGAAACCATTCAAAAGGAGAGACCCTTTCGAAAACATTTTTTTCAGAATACAGGCAAAGACTAATCAATGGTTGGAGGAAGGGGGGTTCGGCGGGTACTCTCGTGCTGACACTTTGCGTATTCTGGTTGGTTGTGGTATTGCTGTCCACCCAAAGTTCGTGTTCCGTGTGGATCCCGCGGCAACTCAGTGTGCGGCGGCCGGTGACATGTTCGAAATTTCCCTGCACAACGATGGGGGCCGTATGATCATGTACAAAATGAAAACTACTGATAGAAACACGTATCGTATGTCACCCATCTACGGAATAGTTCGCCCCTTCGAAATGACCAAAGTGACTGTCGAAAAACAAGCTGGGGGTGTTGGTCAGGAGAAGGTTGTGGTGGAGACCATGTTGCAACCGGGAAACATGACTGATGTGGTACTTGCGTTCAACTCTCACGGCGCGGACCATTCGACAACCGTTCGCGTGTCCGCTGTCTGATTCTTTGTGTTGTGTCAAATAAAAAGATTATTTACTCGTACACTAGATTATGCGACAAAACTGAACACAGCTTTTCCGCTGCTAATAACAAAAGTCATAATGTAAGAACAATACATCGGAAGAACACTTTTGATCTCTGCGCCAGTGTAACTCTTGTAGAAAGCGAAGGCGCTGGGAGATCCGTAGTAGATGGTGAAGTTGGCAGTCTGAGGAGAAGATATTGATACGGAGAGGAACGTTTGTCAACTCACTGCATCCATCTCGACGTCAACCAGAGTCTCATTTCCATGTGGAACTGTGATAAGTGCAGACGCTTGTTTCTTTCCGTCGATAGTCGCTGTGCAGTTGGTGTTTGGATTGCATTCGAGGGCTTTGTATGGGTGCAGGTTTTTCAGATCTGAAGTTGATCAGGTTAGAAAAGAAGAAGGAATAGTTGAGACTGACGATCATATTGCTGAACCAAGTAATAATCGAAAGCACTGGAAGCCTCGACATTGACAATCATGATTGCTGTCTGACCAGATACGTATTGCTTGCCTGTTTTGAAGACCAAATCCATGCTGAAAACATCCTTTTGCTCATATCTCAGTCAGCTGATGAACTCACTTTGTGGAGTACTGGGCATCGTTTCTTCCTCCCTCATAGATAAAGACACTTCTGAGTTCATGATGTTTGTGAATGTCTTGTGGGAAAACAAGAACAGACAATGCCGACGAAGAACCGAACTCGTTGCTGAATACGGTGGTGGTCGCGTTGAAGAGGTTGGCAATGTTTCCGACACCGGCATTGAACCCATGGATTGGGACTGGAAATAGAAACGGTAAGAGATCATAAACATGGTACTCACTTGGAGCCCAGACTATCTTGAAAGCAAAAGTGGCAGCAGCTTCAACGGAAACAATGAGTGTGAACTTGACAGGAGGGAAGTAGTACGGCAGTTTGGTTTCGTGGGTGGATCTGAACATCTCGGTTTTCTCACTGTCAACTCGTCAAAACTAACTCAACAATGTTTCCAGCAGAATCAATCATCTGGAATCGAGAATCTTTGTCCGCGACTTTTCCGTCGATGATGATCTTGGCATAATATCCAGATGGAATGGTCACAGTCCAACTGCATTCCTGATTGGCAGCCAGATGTGGAGCTGTCATGTTCTCATTCCAGCTTGCTGGCCAATAGTATTGGGGTATTGTCGTTGGCATATGGACAACACTTCCTTTCGGACAAACTGGAAAATGTAGAGGTTCTGCGGTTCCAGGGATAACCTTCTACTCACCATTGTTGGCAGCAGAAACTGCAGAGACAAGCAGAGCGGCGACTAGAAGTCGGTGCATTGTTGGAAGATGCTTTCAGACAGAGTTCATTCCTTTTAAGTACTATGCAGATGGTGACAAAACGGGGGCTTGGCAAGGGCGGTTCTCGGACGATCGGCACGTTGACGCCAGAGTTAGTCTCACACAAAGTGATAAGGAAATGATAAGATGATTGGAGATTGGAAAGTTGAAAGAGTGATTCTGGTGCAGGTGTACCATTTACTACGACACACGCCACGGTGGTACCCAGTTGTTTCTGACAGAGAATAGATGGGAGCAGACAGGTCCTGACACGTCCTCAAACGCTTTGTCATACTTTGAACTGTGTTTCTGAACTCTAAACTCCTCTCTCTAGCTATCACATCATAGCTCGTTATCACTTTTCGAGGCTACGCAAGTTCGTAATGATTTCATTTACTTTCGATAAGGAAAATTGTGAACTAAAACATCAAATTATCAGTTTTCTCAACTTTCTCAGAGCAGTCAAGAGAGAGCCAGTTGTATGGTAATGAAGACCGTGGCTTTAAAGAGAATCTCTCGGCTGAAACTGGACCAAAAAACATAAAGTAAAAGAACAGAAATGTAGCTTGATTCTTTTTTAACGTTTCGACACGTTAACATCCTGAACCGACACTTCTTTACAAACCCATGCTCTCACTACAGACTACAAATTCATATCGAGCAGGTAGATTATCATTTAACCACATTTTGATTTTCAGAGCAAAGCCTTATGAGCAATGTGACTAAAGCTCTTCGTCCCTTAAAATATCTTTGTTTATAATGTGTAAATTGCTTTTAGTGTTTTCAGAAAATGAATTCATTCTTAAATAGTCCATAAGCTTCAAGGAAACAAGAATAATTAGCTTAAGAATGTGAGGACGGCTTTTCCATTGCTGATCAAATACTGTGACACCCAATCGCAGACGAGTGGAAGAGCCTGTTTCAGCTCGGCAGCCCTAAAATGAACTGTTCAAAACATGGTTCGGACTGAAGAACGAACGTGTATTTCTTACTGAAAAAAAAGTCGCTGATAGTTCCGTAATAGACTGAGAAGTTGGCGTTCTGAAGAAGAAATATCGAGATGATCAGGTTTTACAATGACTCACTGGATCCATCTCTACATCTACGAGTGTTTGGTTGGAATGCGGAGCAGTGACCACTGCCGATTGCTGCTTCTTTCCGTCCACAGTCACGGTGCAGTTCGAGTTTGGATTGCATTCCAGGGCTTTGTACTGCCCGAGGTTCTTGATCACTGAAAATTTGAGAGTTACACATTGGAAGGTAAATAAATCTTGCAGTCATTCTCTTGAACCAAGTAGTAATCAGTTGTGTTGCTCAGCTCCAGGTTCATTATCACAAGAGAACTGGCACTGGACACATATTGTGGACCAGATTTGTAGATCAATTCCATGCTGAAACCAATGAAACATTTCTCTTGTTGTCTTTTTCAGAAAATACTTGGAAACAAAGTTGAGCTCACTCCACGGTTCCTCGAAAACAAGAACACTTCTGAGGTGGACAGTGTTGTGAATGTCTTGTGGGAACACGATGAGCGACAGAAGATCAGTTGTTCCGTACAGGTTTCTGTAGAGAGTGTTGGTCGCGTTTTCCAAGTGAGGGACCGAGCCAACGCCGAAGTTTGTTCCAGCAGTTGGCACTGGAAATAATATTTGAAACTTGGACGGAAGAACCGACTTACGCAACGCCCAGACAATCTTGAAAGCGAATGTTCCTGCATCAGTGTTCGAAACGACGAGAGTGAACTTGGAGGAAGGGAAGAAATAAGGATCCTTCTTCTCGTGGGTAGATCTGAGATTCCCTTTTCTTGATTGTATTTGAATTTTCAACTCACTGCATCAAGTTTCCAGCGGAATCAACGATTTGGAATCGAGAGTCTTTTCCAGTGAGTTTTCCATCAATGATCAACTTGGCGTAGTATCCATTTGGCACAGTCACAGACCAACTGCAGTCTTGGTCAGCAGAAAGTTTTGGGGCGGTCGTGTTCTCGTTCCAAGTGGAAGGCCAGTAGTATTGAGGGACTGCAGCTGACATATGCACTGCATTTCCCTTTCGGCAGGCTGAAGAAATGTGTCCTGGACTGAATAACTCGAGCCAAGTACTTACTTTCTGCAGCGAAAACGGAGGAAACACAAAGAGCGAGTCCTAGAAGAGCCAAAAATCTAGACATTATGAATTAGTGTCTCTAGTGGAATACGCGTTTGTTAAATATGATTTTGAGCATGACAAACAGAGAAGAAACAGGGAAGGGCGGCGATTCTCTAATCAGCATACCTGCTCTCGTTCTTTGTTGAAGTGATAAGGGACAGTTCAGAAGATTGGGTGATAATATGTTGCAAAAGATCTGTGAGTGCAGTTGGACTCGGATAGAGTTTTTAGGTTCTATACAATAATGATGATGTTGTTCTGCTTACAAATGTTTAATGGTTTCATCACTTTTCGATAAGGGCGGGACTGAAGAAATCAGAAAGTCATGCTCTCACTACAGACTACATATTCATATCGAGCAGGCAGATTATCATTTTATCACATTTTCATTTTCAGAGCAACGCCTTATAAGCAATGTGACCAAAGCTCTTTGCCACTTAAAATATCTTTGTTCATTCTGTGTAAATTGCTTTCAGTGTTTTCAGAAGATGAATTCATTCATAAATAGTCCATAAGGTTCTCAGAATCAATAATATTTAGGTCAAGAAGTTGAAAACGGCCTTTCCGCTGCTGACAACAAATTGGGTAACCCACGAACATTTGATTGGAAGAGCTGCCTTGATGGTGGCGCCGCTGAAAAGGAAACATGATGAGATGATATGGAACCTTCACTCACGTGTAGATCTTGTCCAATCCAAAGTTGTTCTGCGATCCGTAGTAAACAGTAATGTTGGCTGCCTGAACCAAAACTCAAATGTTGATATGAAAAACGAAAAACATACGGGATCCATCTGCACATCGACCAGAGTCTCGTTTCCATGAGGAACTGTGACCACAGCAGACTGCTTCTTTCCACTGTCGACGGTTATTGTGCAGTTAGAGTTTGGATTACATTCCAGAGCCTTGTACTGATGATTGTCTTTCACCACTGAAAATAGAGCCTGTGATACCAGATAGTGGGAACAACTTACAATCGTATTCCTGAATCAAATAGTAATCCATCGCATTGCTCACTTCCACATTGACCAGTTGAATTGAACCACCAGTAGCAACGTATTGCTGTCCTGTCTTGAAGACTTGATTGAGACTGAAAACGATCAGTTTACCACCAATAATCTGAACTTTTTGGTTACTTGGAAATGAATGTTGCATCATTCTGTCCGTTTGCTTCGAACAAAAGAACACTTCTGAGGTGAAGAGCGTTGTGAATGTCTTCAGGGAAAATCAGGAGAGAAAGGGCATCGGATGTATCGTAGTAGCTGTTGTAGATTTGGTTGGTCGCGTTTTCAAGACGGGGAATTCCTCCGACACCGTTGATTGAGGATGGTTGGGTTGGGACTGAAACGAAGATCTTAGACACTACTACTTCCCGTAGATGAAACTTACTTGGAGCCCAGAGAATCTTGAAAGCGAAAGTGCCGGCATCTTCGTTGGAGACGACGAGAGTGAACTTGGCGGGTGGGAAGTAGTATGGATCCTTCTTCTCGTGAGTAGATCTGAATTTCCTTTTTGGTAATTGGATTTTTATGTTCAACCCACTGAATCAAGTTTCCAGCAGAATCAATCATCTGGAATCGGGAGTCTTTCCCAGTAACTTTTCCGTCGATGATGATCTTTGCATAGAATCCTTTGGGCACTGTCACAGTCCAACTACAGTCTTGGAAAGCAGCGAGTTTCGGAGCAGTCGTGTTCTCATTCCATCCGGTTGGCCAGTAGAATTGAGATGGGACACTGTTCGGCATGTGAACTACATTTCCCTTTCGACAGGCTGAAAATAAGGTTGCATTGATTTGCGCTAAATTCTTAACTCACTGTTGTCCGCAGCAGAAACTGCAGAAACAAAAAACACAGCGCCTAGAAGAGTCAAGAGCTTGTTCATTGTTAGTTAAAGGTGGATGGAAGTGATCGGGAAAGTTGGTTGCAAAATGTTAAGAATGGGCCCTAGACCCACCCTCCGTAATCCGTTTCATTTAAAAAATTTTCTCCGATTTTTAAGAGCTTCTCAAAGTGGCCCTATTTTGCTAGTTGAGCAGGTTACAGAAAAGTCTCTCATTGCGCCACACTCTCTCGCCACCGTTTCTCTGCGTCTTACTTGCACACACACTCTCTCACACGCGATTTCGCAATCGAGCAAGTACGAGAGAGTGTGTGTGCAAGTAAGACGCAGAGAAACGGTGGCGAGAGAGTGTGGCGCAATGAGAGACTTTTCTGTAACCTGCTCAACTAGCAAAATAGGGCCACTTTGAGAAGCTCTTAAAAATCGGAGAAAATTTTTTAAATGAAACGGATTACGGAGGGTGGGTCTAGGGCCCATTCTTAACATTTTGCAACCAACTTTCCCGATCACTTCCATCCACCTTTAATGAAGTGCAGAAGGAGCGTCTGTTAAATATAGATCGGGAGATGGCAGAAGAGAAATAAAAAAGGGAGACTTTGCAGCAATCAGCACGTCGGCGTCGGCACTTACTCTTTGGACTCGTGATAAGAAACGAAAGAGAAGATGGAGGTACATTTTGGGTTCAGATGAGCTTTTGTGAAGTTGTCGAGAGATCAAGGAGTCATTGTGATCCCGCGGATGAGTTTTGTGTTTTTGTTTACAGATAAACATGCATGTTAACATGTGGTAATTGATTATTCTTGCCTTCCGTTGATGCTCGTTGAACGTTCTTATCAGTTTGTGTCCTAAAGACTAGATGATAAGAAACGACTAAAAAATCAGAAAGTTTTGCTCTCAGGACAAGATACTTCAGTTCATTTAGAGGTGTGTCTTCGTCTACGATTCTTTTCCAGAATGGTTTTGATGACAAAAGGTGTGAAAAGGGTGGGTCGTCTCCCGAAAAGCACGTTAGCGAATGTTTTCTGTTTTAGTGATAAGGGAACCAAAAGGATGACAAAAGGTTGGTCACGGCTCCATTTCGCTCGTTTGAACTACGAGTTCAACTCTAATTTCATGTTGCATCAGGAAACCCCAGAGTCTTTTCCTGGGCGTGTCTTTCCTGTAGTTCGTAATGATTTCATCCAATTTTGATAACAGACTATGATACTGAAATATCAGAAAGTCATCATGTTGAAAAGATCAACACTGCCCGATTGGAGTATAAAAGAAGAGCGGGAGGTCAAATGGCCAGTGCAACATGCTCCGTTCATTCGCTCTCCTCTTCGCCTCCGTGGCTCTCGCCACTGCTTACAACTGCAACGGCACCTTCACCATCAACGCCCCATCCGATCTTTCCCAACCAACGTACTTCCCATCTGGATGGAATGGAAACCAGCCTATTCCAGAACTCACAAAGAGTCCGGAACAGTCATGCTCCATCACTGTTAACATTCCAAAAGGTGTCTACGCAACTGTCACTTACTACAGAAACTTCGGAACCACTGCTGGAACTTATATGCTTTATTCAAACAAGAAGTACAAGCTGTAAGTGACGTTTAAAACTGCCAGATTGTAACTTAATTAGAGTATTTTAGGATTGATGACAACGACGAGAACCCGTACATCTACTGTCAACCATACTTCATCGTCAACTTGGGAAGTGCCAGCTGGCAAAACACCACCAACTTCGGTTTCAAGATTGTTTGGTCGAAGTTTCCGGAAATGGAGAAGAACGTTGTAGACATCTACAAGGGAAAACCACCAGTCGCTTTCTCTCCAAACAACCAATTGACTACCTTCGTCGGAGAAGTCAACTCTCTCCTCTCCATTATGGCCTTCTCGCTCAAGGATCCTTCCCAGGACTACCTGCTCCGTCAATCAGCTGTTTTCTCAGGAGTAGATCTCACTGGAGACTTTGTTGGAACTCTCGATCAGGTCCTCAGATCCCACAACTCGTTCACCACTTACACCAACAAAAGAATGACTGTTTATACTTTCGGATTAAACCAGATCATCGACTACCCGATCTTCATGATCCAGGACTGGGAGCAGACAAGCAATGTCAATGCATACAGCGGATTCAACTGTCCGTCAACCGGAAACTGCAATGTGACTCTGTTCGGAAACTACGGAAGATCGTACACTGTCTCTGACTTTAACGGATCCGAGTACGTCAAGGACTTCACTTCATTCCCCGACACCGCCTCGATCAGTGTCTACGAGAACAGCATTTCCAACACCTCCTGCATTGCCACTCTCACGTAATATCCTTACAAATCTTACTTTACATAACCAGAACATTTCAGAAGCTCCGACTACAAGAGCCAACTGCCACTGGAAGTCAAGGGAACCATGAAGTTCTACGTGCTCAACGGATACGCCAATGTCGACATGGTCGTCTCGCGGGACACATCCAGAGCTTCGAGACTTTTGTGACTTTCATGACTGCGTAATTCAATAAACAATAATCAGCAAGCTTTACTATGAGATTCATGTTATATATGTCGAATTTGTGTGTCTTTTTTGAATAAACAGTTTCAAAAATGTATCAGACTGTGATCCAATACAAGCCAACGAACAAAATGTCAAAGTTTTCTCAAAATAGACAACCGGAAGCAGGTCACTAGGAAATGAGGCGGGGTTTGTGCTCATGCTCAAAGATTTCACGTTAGTCGATGGCTTAGGGACAATCAAGCTTTTGATATCCGTGGAGGGTTCCAGGCTGAATTTCTGCAAGCTCTTGAAGGTTCCCACTTTCTGACAAACTTTCTGACCGCAATAAAAACACTCTGGCACTCCCATTTTCTCGGTCATCCCCGTTATCAGCAGTCAATTAGGGTGTGGTCGACGAGCCTAACGATGACAACTCGACGAGTGACATCACAACCTTCCCCGACATATGCTGTTATCAGTTCGATTTGATGTTTAATTTGATATGCACCCTCCTTTTTCCTGTAATTCGTTTGGTATAAAAACAGGCGAGTGCGAGTCATGAATGATTCAGTAAGCACACAGACACAAAATGCTTTCAATTCTACTTCTGACCTCGTCTTTCATTGTTTTTTCTTCCGCTGTTGATCCATACAAATGTGCCCAATATCTAATCAACCCACCAGATGATCTCAATGAACCGTATTACTGGCCTAGTTCTTGGAATGAGAGTATGCAACCTGCTACGTATGCGGGCTCGCAGAATTGTAACTGGCAGATTAGTGTACTCGAGGGTACTTATGCAACTGTGACCTTCTACAAGGACACCGAGTCCGAATCGGGAATCACTTGTCAGTATCCGAACGGAGAAGTGTCATAGTGAGTGTTACTTTGTAGAAGTTGTCTTTCAAAGTGTCTTTTCAGCATTGAAGACAAAGAACTGAATCCCTACATCTTCACGAATCCTCAATTCCAAGTAAACTTGAGAGTCTCTGATAAACAAGGAATGTTCTCTTTCAAAGTGGTCTGGTCGAAGTTCCCTGGAAGATGTCAAATGGATGCAATCCTTGGGGATGAGAGGCCAATGGCTCAGCTGCCGAGTGAATGTGTCACCACTTACACAGCTCCGAACAACGTTTTCTTTGTTGGATTCACTCTTGCCGATGATCTTTACGTTCTCCTCCGACAATCACTCATTTTTGATGGAGACTCGGTAAACAGTCCATATGTCGGAAACTTGTACTCTGCGAGGTATAAGAACATCATTTCTACCGGGAAGAAACTTACCGTGTTCAACTTCCCAGCTGTTTATCGCAACTTCAACTACACATTGTATATGGGAATGGACACTAAAGGTATCTTATATTTCGAAACTTTTAAAAAATACTTCTTGCAGCTGCCGGAGACGTAAAAAGTTTCACTGGTGTCAACTGTCCATCGGATACAACCAAGCAGTGTTTCGTCACTGTGAATGCAATGGTGAATGTCTCTGCAGTAGCCACTATCTCCCCACAAGCAGACTACATTCAACCTTTCTTGGATTTCCCTCAGGGAGCAACACTGAAGGTTTATGAAGGTCAAATGAGTGACGATCGCTTGCTTACTAGCTTGAAGTAAGGCACCTGATTGAGTCAATGGATCTGATGCGTTTTGTTTCAGTCGCTCCAACTACTTGAACCAACTCCCACTTGGAGTTAAGCAGTTCATAAAGATCTACCACCTTGACACCGGAAGAATCTCGTTCCCGATTACTAGAAACGGTTCAGTTGGTGAGTAACTTCCTGAATGACACACTTAGAACATCGAGTTTCAGCCAACTACGGAACTGTTTCTGATGGTCGTTCTGTCAAGATCCAATCGTTCTTCTACGGAACCACGAGTTACGATCAGAATACTAATGAAGTGTTCTCGACATCCAACAACGAGAAGCTCTATTTCAACTTCGCAGTGAAGGATTGTAACTTCAACTCGCAGACCACTTTGGCTATTTCCATCACCAAAGATGGACAGCCTGTGTTCTCACAGACGTAAGTCCATTGCCAATAGCGCAGAAGAAATCATCAAGAATGTTACAGATACAACACAACAAATCTCCCACCAACAAATGTCCAGAAGGCTCTTGGAGACCGAATGACTGTCGATTATCAAACCAATGGCAACTACACCACTGGATTCGAGATTGATCTCGTTACAACTAAAAGTGGTAAATGACTGCATCCCATTTACGTTACTGACAGTGTCTATCTCAGACGAAGTCTTTTCCTCACCATCCACTCTCTCAAGCACAAGCACCAAATCCCTCACATCCACTGTTTCCACCTCATCAAGCCCCATTGCAACCAGTTCCTCGAGTGCTACCTCTAATGCCAGACCATCCACAAAATCCATTACAGCTTCACCAACTGCTTCAACCACTTCCCTCCCTTCTGTATCTTCAACCATCATAACAACTACCTCATCACGTACTCAAACAGATTCTCCCACAACTGGTGGACCAATCCCATCATCCGGTTCAACGACGCTTGCTCCGACTCCAAAGTCTGGGGTGTCGACGACGGTTAGAACACCAACTGCAATGACGTCGCAGAATCCACAGACGACGACGAAGTCATCATTCCATCAATTCTCTTTTTCGGTTTTCTGTGTATCGGTTTTGTATTTCTTGTAAATTGAACGAGTTTGGCAGCATAATGTATCTCATGATTTCTACGAATGAATAAACAGTTTTGAACTTCAAACTTCGTACAGTTTGGTGGTCCGACTTGAATTACACTGAGGCTCCGTCCTGATTGGATCTTCTGAGATCTTTCCTTCATTCACAATTTTCTCTCAGAGAGCGGCCATTCTAGCTCAGCCATGAGTCATGGGCTCTTGTATTGAACCTCCTCGTAGTGACCTGGATATGTAAATTTTTCTGAAAAACAAGATTTTCCCACCCGATAAATACACCAAACAACACTTTATTTCCACACCAATATTCCATTTTTTACACCAATACTACAAAATACTCTTTTACCACACTTGAAGGATGACAATTCAATCTCGGTCAGACCTTCCACTTCTTGGCTGAAACTGTTATCAGTTTGTGTCGGGAACTGTATTTTATAACATCAAGTTCTTTTTCCTTTCGATTTTCAAGGAAACGTGTGGGAAGGCAAAACGGCTTTTCCCGTTTCCCCGTTCATGACGTGATCCTTCAACTCGCTTCAAACTTTGACCGACACTCATAAACGTGGGTGCGGTTAACTCAATCGATAGAAGTCTACAATGCGATAACCATGCGATGCGGAAATCAAGAGACCAGATGATGACTTTTCCTTTGTATAAAAGACGAAATCAAGTCTTCGGGAATAAGACAATCATGAGTTTCCGTGTGCTGCTCTTTGTTTCTCTTCTAGCATTGGCTAATGCCAGTGGCTACCAATGCCAAGGACCCATAAAACTGTCTCCTCCTGCTGACTTGACCAAACCTCTTTTCTGGCCCTCGATATGGAATGATTCAATGCCCCCAATCACATTCAATTCACAACAAAACTGCGAGTGGCAAGTCACGGTTCCCGATGGTCTCTTCGCCAGTGCAGTCTTCTACAAAGATGCTCCATCTTCTATTGGAATCTGGGTGGAATATCCCAATGGATACTCTACTGGGTAATCATTATAACAAGTGCAATGTCATGGAGGGTTGTTTGTTTTCAGTCTGGACAACAAGGACTACAATCCGTTCATCTTCACATCTCCCCAATTCTCAATTCATATTCCAAAGAGTTCTCAAGAAGGAGCATTCTCGTTCAAGGTAACATGGTCGAAATGTTAGTTTTTGGGGCTTTCTCTTATCTTATCTCTTACATTCTAGATCCCAATGCAATCCGCGTCAACGGTCAGCTCCTCAAAAACGGTCGCCCAATTGCCCAAGCTCCAAACTCTTACCTGACCACCTACACAGCTGACACCCATGTTTCCCTGGCTGCTTTCACTCTCAAGAACAGTTCTCACACTCCATTGCTTCGTCAATCCGCTGTCTACGATGGAGACTCTACTAGTTCCAAGTACCTTGGAAATCTTCTTCAGATTCTCAATTCCAACAAAGCCATGATCAGCACTGGAAACAAGATGACTTTCTACACATTCGGTCTTGATCAGTTGATCAGTTACACTTTGTTCATGGCACAGGATCATTCTAGTCAGTGAACTCTAAATCCTTATCACAGTGATAACTTCCAGATGACCAAGATATCAGTTCCCTGAAAGGATGGAACTGTCCGTCGGACACCGAGTGCCCTGTTAAACTCAACGCGCTCACTGTCAACAATGCGGTGGTTGCAACAGTTGATAACAAGCGTCCAGAGTTTATCAAAAGTATCGGGAGTTTCCCATCGGTAATCAGTTAATTAGTCGCTCTTGAAATTTAGCAAATGCACGTTTCAGGGTGCAACACTGTACGTTTACGAGGGAATGATCACGAACCAAACAATGATTGCTGCTCTCACGTGAGTCAAAGACAATTGAGGTCAGAGAATTGTCGAGATTTAGGCAAGAAAATTATCAGAACTACCTGCCATTGGCTGTGAAAGGAACTTTGAAGCAGTATTTCTTGGATTCAGGGATGATGACTATCCAGTTATCTGAAGATGCCACTGATGGTAGTTCAGAATCCAGAAACATTCAAAAACAGTTCAACGTTTCCAGCCAAATGGGGAACTGTGTACGATGGTCGTATCATCAATGTGCACTCGTTTGACTATGGAACCAACAGCTACAAACAAGACACCACGGAGACCTTCACGACCCTGAAAAACCAGAAGCTCTACTACAACTTCAACGCGTTCAACACGGACTTCAATGGAGCCACAACCCTGGCAATTACCATCTACAGAGACGGAGCAGTTGTGTTCAACCATACGTAATCAAGAGAGTAGATTCAAGTTTATAAGAGCAAAGTTTCAGGTATAACTCTGCGGATCGCCCGGCCAACATCAATCTGAGAGTGTTTGGAGACAAGATGACAGTGTCCTATCAGACAAATGGAAACTATTCCAAGGGATTCCAGATGAACTTGACTACCACCAAGAATTGAAATCCTTTTTCTCTACAATGAAATGTGCATACCGATTTCTTAATGTATGATGATTTCTGACCATGAAAATAATGATTTCACACCTGATTTCACACCCAACTAAGGCGATTTGGACACTTACATTCCTCCAGTCCCAGTCTTCTGCGGTGCCCGCTAATTCTGTGTTGTGTACTCTTTCCCGACTTTCCTGACCTTATCGCTCGTTTTTTGATTCCCTGCCGCGCCCAGTCGTTTCGAAATAACTCTAGTACTATAAAAGGAAACAGCAATCCGCATTTCGGCGAGCACAATGCTTCCACTTTTCCTCCTCCTCACACTGTTCATCGGCTCTCATGCAGCCGACGCAGCTGATGGATACACTTGTGATACGCCCACCACAATCACTCCTCCAGAAGATTTGGATCAGACTGTGTACTGGCCAGCTAACTGGAATGATTCAATGCCACCAAAGAACTTCCCAGTGGGCCAGCAGTGTAACTGGGAAGTGACAGTTCCTGATGGTTACTATGCGTATGTCATTTTCTACAAAGTGGCCCCGGATGCCAATATTTTCATGGAATACCCCAATGTTCAAGCGGAAAAGTAGGTGACTAGCACATAGATTATATTATCGATTACATTCAGGTTACTTGATAACGATCAGAATCCATACATCTTGACTTCACCAAAGTTTACAGTCACCATTTTCAAAGCACAAACTGTTGGCGCATTCTCATTCAAAATAAACTGGTTCAAATGTAAGTTATCCTCATGTTATTAATCAAACACTTTTTTCCAGACCCAGAAGTCTCAAATGACAAAATCAAGGTTTTGAAAGGTGCTGCACCGATCGCCCAAGTCCCAGACGTCTACTTGACCACCTTCTTCGCAGAGACAAATGTTTCTTTCGTGGCCTTCACACTGAAAGATGCTTCTCAGAATACGTTGCTCCGTCAATCAGCTGTTTTCGATGGGGATTCCACAAGTGGAAAGTTCCTTGGAAGTCTGAACAGAATCATGTTGTCGAACAAGCCAGTAATCAGTACCGGAAACAGTCTCAGTGTTTACACCTTCGGACTCAAGGACACATTCAACTACAACTTGTACATGGCTCAAGATCATTCCAGTAAGTACAGAGAAAATAACATTCTCATTTTAATGTTTAAAAACATTAGATTCTTCCAGATGACCAAGGGTTGTTCACGTACAAAGCAATCAACTGTCCATCTGACACCGTTTGTCCCGTTGAGATCAACTCTCGCTTCGGAACTTCTGCTCTGGCCACAGCAGATCCTCGTCCAGAATTCATCAAGAGCATCAGCCTGTTCCCAGAGGTAAACACACTTCTTTTTTCTTTCATAATCTCTAGTATTTCAGGGTGCAACACTGAAAGTTTACGAGGGAGCAATGATTGATCAGAATTTGGTGACTACCCTAACGTGAGGAACCAAACACTCATCTCAATAACTCATGAAGATCTTACAGAAACGATAACTATAAGAATCGGTTACCGATGGAATTGAAGAATACAATGAGACAGTATGTTTTGGATTCCGGAAACTTGGTGTTTGAGCTGTCAAGAGACGCAAATGATGGTAAGTGGCGAAGGCTTGAATGGGCGATCAAATGAACTTTTCAGCAAAATGGAATCAGTTGTATGATGGAAGAAAGGGATTCGTGCATTCTTTCTATCACGGAGTCCTCAACAATCAGCAAGGCACTGATGAAACCTTCACAACTGGATCTACAGATAAACTCTTCTTGAATTACATTGTCCGGGATGCAGACTTCACTGGAGACATGACGACGTTGACTGTGATTGCAAAAATTGGTGGAAGTCAAGTCTCTTCAGCAGTGTGAGTCATTATTGGACTTTTTCTCAAACAAAATTCTGATTTCTATAGATATAACAAAACGAATCTTCCTCCATCCACCACAATCAGCATTCAAGGTGACACTTTTGAAGTGAAGTATCAGAGCAACGGAGTGCAGACGAAGGGGTTCAGAGTTGATTTCTCAACGACTGCTACAGGATACGTCACATCCACTCCAGCACCTTCAACTTCAAGATCTACCAGACTGACCACTGGGACAACACTCACAACAACTCCACCATCTGTCACTTCTTCATCTTCATCGGCTCCTTCCTCCACACCAGCACCTTCAACTGCGTCCTCTCCAATTCCCTCCACTGAGAGTACACCAAGATCAATGACAGTGACATCCCCTCCAAGAGTGGAAACCACCACCAAGAGCTCATCACTCCCATCTTTTATTCTCATCATCACGGGTTCCCTTTTACTTGTTCTTTTCTAATCAATGAATCATTATTTTCTCTGACTCAATGTTCCATGGAAAACCATGACGATCATCTTTTTGGTTTTCTGATTTTTCTGCTTTTTTCTGTGACGTTATAATCAAACATTGTGCTGATAACAGTGTTTCCTTTTAAAACTTGCAAACCCGGAAAGAACTCAGTGTTTGAGGGGCTGCCTTTCAGTCTCTCTTATCAAATGTTGTAACAGGCTCACTCTTTTTCATTACTTTTTGTTTCTATTTCTAACTTTTTGATATACAATTACTTTTTGACTTCTAGGTGCCGATAGAAGTATGCAGTGGAGCTTGCTAGTTTTTTCTCTGACATATCTGTTCACAAGCTCATCGGGGCAACTCTACAGTGCGTTTTTAGGTCAAAAGAACTATCCGGAATACTATCAACTGTTCAGGTTGCAATGGTATCCAGACAATCAACCCACCCACCAACATCAGTATTCCATGGCTTTACCCAACGACGTGGAATTCCAGTGACAGTCCACCGCAGTTTGCAATGGGACAGAACTGCACTTGGAAGGTGACGTTTCGTGACTTATCAGGAATCGGAGAATCGTTTGATGACTTCGATTTTTAGATCAATGTGCCGAAGGGAATGTTTGCGTACTTTGCGATGAAAGCCAATGTCAGCACGACTGCCAGGCTTCAGATGACGGATTCTACTGGATACATCACAACGTAATCAGATTTTCTGAATGAACCATACAAAAAGAGGCTTCCAGGTATACACTCTCATCATTGGAGCCATTCTATCTGATGGATCCATCATTCACTGTTACTCTTTTGTCAGCGGATACTGGAAGCATGGGAATGAGGGTTCATTGGTATAATGGTGGGTTTAGAGAGAAAAAACAAATAGCTACATGTGTTTTTAGTAGCGAAAATGACACCTGCAACAATTAACGTGGCTCCCAATCGTACTCCATTTGTCCTATCCATTGGAGATTTCGATGCAGGAACCACAATTCAGTCAACCACCAAAGTATCTCTTCTCTCCATTCCACCAGTCAATCAACTCACTGACCTGACACCGTATATGAGAATCACTCAAGTTTATGATGGACCCACGACCAATTCGACTCTTTTGGGAAAGTAAGCGGCAAGGAAAGAATATCAATGAAATAACACTGTCTCATTTCCAGCCTCTACCAAATCATGGCTTCCGGAAAGAATCTTGTCTCCTCTGGAACATCACTCACATTGTTCTCTGTGTTCCCTGGATTTAATGTGGGAAACGTTGCTGTTGTTCAGGACTATTTTGGTTAGAGATTATAGAAAATTACACGTTTTACCAATTATTTTCAGATGTGAAACAGTTCAACAGTTACAAAGCAATCTGGTGCATCCTGCCCAATCTCTGCGATGTATCTTTGGATGCCACCAAAGGATCCGCAGCTGCTCTCCGTTACTCTCCATCCCCCTTCTACGTCAAGACAATCTCACTTCCACAGACCAACAGGTTGTCTGTCTACACTAGCTTTGCGACTGATTCCAACAAACTCGCCACATACACGTGAGTATTTCTGGATTAGGCTAGCTATCACGAAAATGTGCATTGCAGTCAAGGAAACACACTAACCAATCTTCCACAAAAGTTCCGCAGCACCTTTACCACATTTGTTTTGGATCAGGGACAAGCTACTGTATCTCTTTCTTCCGGCACTCTTGATGGTATGCAAATAGGAATTTTGTCTCAACTTGAATTTGAATCGATGCTTTCAGCCAGATGGGGTATTCCTTTCGAAGGTCGTCATGGATTCTTTGCCTCTCCATACTTCACCATGGATTCTGGAGCGCAGAACTTCACAGAGCAAATTGCCGGATCGCAGACTTACAACATCAGTTACACAATTGACAAGGCTGCTCTGAATGGTGGAACATATCTTCAAGTGACTGTTTTTGATGGACAAACCACTTCTTCGGACGTTACGTAAGTGATCAATGTTACTTCCAATACATCTTTTAATGTTTAGATACTACGAATCAACGTTACCAAAAAACCCAGTGTACTCGAAAGGAGACAACATTCTTGTGAAATACGTTACAGGAGGAGTTACCACAACAGGTGTTTTTGTTGAGTTCCAGTTTGACAAATACAACTCGGCAAGCTATCTGAGTGAGTCACATTGAGAAATTGATCGATTAACTCCAGTACTTCAGGCTTCTTCCTCATCATCGCACTTCTGAGTGCTATAACACTATGATCTCTGAAAAAGAAGATGTGTAATTTATGTTGTTCTCGGGCTTATTTTGATTATAAACAGTTCATGTATGTATATCTCCTTTTCATTCATTCGGTCGAGAAGAACTAGTTCATAACAACGTGGTTTCGAACGTGAAACAGTTTTTTTTCAAGTAGTGTTGAAGTGTGGAAAAAGCAGGATATTCTTTAGTAATTCATTTCATTTTCAAATACACCTCAAAATGGCGCCGAGGAAAACTACAGCAAAAACGAAAAAAAACGTGGTAAGTTTTTGCAAACAAACTGATAGTTTCCGTTCTAATTGAAAACAATTCTCAGGCGGTTACTGCGAGTCGTAGTCGAAGTAACACATCGATTACCTCGCCGCCACCACGACGAGCTCCGAGAGCCCGTGCAGCCGCGACAAACATCAGGCAGATCCACCTGTCACCGCTGCCCAACCAGCCACAGAACACCAATGGAGGTGCCGCCCCTGGAAGCACTTTTGGAGGATCAACCGCTCCATTTGTTCAGCCACAGAACACCAATGGAGGTGCCGCCC
>LR537882.1:96550-169702 GCA_900883565.2 Caenorhabditis panamensis | reverse complement strand
CTTACTAAGCAAGAGTCTGTGCTCCGAGTGGCTGTCAAACTTACGCGTATCTTCGTCGGCCTGAAAATTCAAGTCATTAGTGATCGGTAAGTTGGAAACGCGTAAAAATCGATGAGAAAAGAAGAGAGGAATCGGAAAGCGGAAAACGGAAGAAGGAAGGATGAATAGAATGAATGACTGAGATCCAGTATTGAACGTGTCTCTGTCGTAAAACAGACCGCACGTCGCCTCATGTATTGATCTCTGGCAGGTGGACAACGGATTTGGGACACAAGGGGTCGTAAAAGTGGTTGTCTCTCTCCGGGACTATTGAGTCAATAGCATTGACGTCGTCCCATAGACGGGTAAGGAGGGGGGATGACCATGTGGACTCCTCATTATCGATCAATAATGCGATGAAAGAACGCAACGCGCCGCACCCTTCACAAGAAAACGAATATTGTCAATCATAAAAATGTATTGATTGACAATGAGTAATAAAGGTGTGCTAATAAAGAAAATTTACTTTATGATCCAATGTGTTGTTCTTCTACTGTTAAAAACAAAGATTCAAAGTTTTAAAATCGAAATTCATTCATTCCAAAACAGTTCAGTTAGCCTTCAGCGTCACTTCCACATTGCCACCGGTTGGTTTGAGTCCCTTGAACATGTCCGCCACGTGCTTCTCCTACACATTTCTCGGTGCCTCCGAGTTGATAATCACCAGTTTCTCCTCTCCCGGCTCCGACGGCGTATGCGTGACGATCACGTTGACGGAGGCGTTTGCCGCAAGGATTCCAGACACTGGGGCTGTTCTGAAACATGGTTGCTTGTTACGGGGGAGGCTCCAATAGACTTTAGATGCATAGAAACATGAACAAACCGATAGTTCTCCTCATCGGATGGCTGAATGCTGTAGAGGACCGAGTTCTTGGTCAAGTTCTTGATGGTGACTCTCTTCTGAGAAGTCTTTCCAGGTGGGAATTCCAATGTTTTGGTTGGGTAGATGGAGACAAGAGGCGCAATGGTCTTCTCCTCGACTTCTTTATACGGAAAACTTGTCATCGTCGAAGCTCCGTTCGTTTCCAGACGCTAAAACGAAAACCATATTTAGTATGACACATCAAATAAAGAAAAACGCACCAATGTAGCGGTTGGAAGGAACTTCTGCCACAAATCTTTCACCAAGTACAGTACTTCATCGCTTTCCACTTCCAGTTGGATCTGATAGACACGTTGTTTCTCCACCAGGAACTTGCGGGTTCTAGTGTCACGCGGTTTTGTGAAGAAGAAAATTTTGCGAAAACAGATCATCTGCATTCAGAAGTTTCCGAATCGTTTTCCAGCAGGGTGGTCGATGACTTGACGGGCTGGTTTTGGAAATGGCGATACACGCCATGGGAGGTATTCACCGTTAACAAACTTGTGCCTGAAAAAATGACAAAAAATGGAGATTTTAATGAAAAAGAACAGTTTACCAACTAACTAGAACCCTTCAACTCACTCAAAGTTGTCATCACGCTCCAAAATCAGTTTCACAGTGTACTCCTTATTGGGATTCAAACCAGTGACATTGAAACGAAAATCAGTACCCCTTGATGAAGGGCAAAAGCTCCCACTGCCATTACGAATTCTCATTTCGAGCAAGTAATTGTCTATCCATTTGCTAGGGATTTGGAACTGAACTCCAGGAGAAGACATGTGGTTCGAATACCTGATAGATGACAGTTTTTGAAGGAGAGAAATTGAAACACATAACGAGATCAAATTTTTGAGTCTCAAACACTTGTGAAAAGGGAAGATTTCGTTCAGAAAACAGAGGAAACAAGAAAATCGATTCGAATTCGGTCCAAATCTCATATTTCACTCTCAAAAAAACAAAAAACGAAAGAGCAAGCAAATAGTGGTAGGAAAAGATAAACGTTTGACCAAGTGCAAGAGGCAGCGTATACCATAATGATTCATTGCGCTGGAGAGTGGCAACCAATCTTTTTTCTACAGACAAACATTGTATAAAGGGGGAAAGGGAGGAGACAGGAGTACGGTAGTTTTTGCAAGGGGGACTGGGACGGGGAATGTGTGTGTTTTCTACCGTAACTTCAGGTATCGGATGTTCCACTCTTTATTTATTCATAAAAACTTAGTTCAATTGTTTGCGTAGATTGAAAATTCCAGAAATAGAGAGGTGACTTTGAAAAAAATAACTTGAAATCAAAATGAGAAGAGAGAGTGGAGAATCCAAAAGACTTCATGTACGTGCAACGGAACCTGGGATAGCTAAAACTGTGAGGGAGTCAGAAACAATTTCCTGTACTCCTTCACTCTTTCTTTGAATAGTATACACTTTTCAGAAATTGAGAGATTCATATTGAAAAATGTGGGTCAGGGTAATAACAGTCACTATCAAGTACGTGAATGACAATTGAAGAAACATTGTTCTGGTATGAATTAGATGAATAATTGAAAGAATGGTTCTGCCAAATCTTTTGAGAATAAGGGAATAGATTCACAATACTATTTAGATTTTGGAAAAAATGAATCTGTGGTTTGAATTGGATAAGTAGCACATTTGGGAGAGAACAACATTTAACAGACGCTTCTGTCACTTCTCTAGGCAGCCTCTCCGTTATCGCTGTCATCACTCAGGTCAATGACGTCATTGTGCTAAACAAAAACCATAATTAGAAAATATACATTCCCACTAAACTCTTAATTATCTAGATTGTCACCTACCTCTAGAATGTCCATGTTTCCGGTAAGCTCGGCTGCCAGCTCCTTGGAAAATTCTCTTTTGGCATGATTAAGCAACAGCTTCAGTTTCGCCAAAGTTCTCTCTCTACATTGGAATATCTCAAGACGGCAGAGTCGTCTTACCTGATTCTCGCTTAAATCTAAAAAAAACGATCATATTTCAGTTCAAAGATATGATCAAGTACATACCAGTGACCTGTTCAATCTCAAATCTTGTCATGTGACTCTTCTCGACGAGCTTGTTCGCAATCAACCCTACCCTAATGAGGGTTTTGTTACCGGTTTTTCGAATTATTTCCAGCCTCTCTCTCTTGAGAGCCTCGGTGAGAATCGTCCTCGTTCTTCTCTTGTTAGCGGTACTGACCTGTTGCGGTGGATCAATTCGCGCAAGTTCATCGTCGAACTGCTGGCGACCGTTCCAAACATCTTCATAGTACTCGTCGTTCACGGCTTCGATTTCTTCTTTAGCTTCTCTCTGCTCACGCAGACCATCTCTATGCTCACGCAGACTAGCAGCAGCCTTCTCTTTGGCCGCATCGTGTTTGAGTAGCAGAGGGCGCAGTTTATCATCCCTCTTCTTCTTCAAGTATTGAAGGGCATTGGAGCTTGACATGTTTTGGTCTTTGTAGAGCAGAAACACTGAAAAAGCAAACTTTGCAATGGCAGAAAATGAGAAAAAGGAGAATGGATGTGGTTTGACGGCCGGATTATCAAAACACTCGGAAATAGAAAGGAGATTCGACGGGCTAATCCTAAACGGGCAATGAATTGGAGTGAAACGGCAAAAGAGCATGAAAAAACGACAATTGCGCTTTTGACGGACGGATTATCAAAAACGCTAGAAACAGAAAGACAATCCGGAGGGATTATCAGAGAGTTGAATTGGATTGAATAGGAGTGAAACGGCAACAGAGCATGGAAAGAAGAAATACTTGTTTCACAATGATCAGGATAGGTATATCAACTCATGCGAAAGAAGAAGAATAAAGGCAGAACGTGACAAAATAAACGCAAGAGTGAGCACACCACCATATGCTCACGCGGAGTAACTAGGCAACAGCTCTCACGCGTTACGTTGTTTCTAGAGTACGCCTTCTTGTCGGTGTGATAATTATACACAGAGCGAAGGGGCTCGGCGGGGTGCATGCGAGAACACATGATAATAAGTACCTTCGCAGTTACCCACCGCAAGCTTCCTTCTGTTTCCGGGACACATACTCCTTTTTCGTTTGTCAGATCCATGGAGAAACGCCCGACGAGTCAGAACTTTTAGATTCACTTTGACTGCAAAGACAGAAAAAAGTCAGAAACTGAAATCTGGGTGTCTTGTGAATGACGACGCAATTGTTGTGTGAATAGACAACGAGTGATGAAAATGTCTGGAGAGATTATGGAATGATGTTCAAATGAAACTGTGAATGGAAAGAGGGTTTCTATAACTTTGAATCGTTTCCATTTGCAAATTCCAACTTCAGATTCCTTTGTTGGGAGATCATTGAAACAGACGTACTTCTTTATATCTGTCCGATGTTCTCTTATCCCGTTGTAAAACAGTTTTCCCATAAGATACAATCAACACGGTCATAATAAACCAACAAATTGTTCTAACACCGACACATACACCGACAAATTGGTCTTTTATTGGTGCTAATTGACCCTATAGAGCCGCACCCGTAAATAACATAAACACAATGCAAACACAGCCCAACGTTGACTCCGCCCCGTTTCTACAGGGTCCTCTGGAATTGATCATTCATCGTCAGTCGTCTTCCGAACCCGGTAGAGGCTGACCGAAATTCCCCGAGCTTCCCACTATCCTATTACTGTGGGGCTCAAATCGAAATTCACCGAGCTTCCCACTATCCTATTACTGTGGGGCTCCACCGTCCTCGGTTGGACAAAAAACCTTTTCCCTTTCACGTGCTTCGCCTCTTCGTGGCGAAAGGGATCAACCGTTTTTCCTCGATTGGGAAAACGGGCTAAGAAGCACAATCCTATTTTCCCCGTCTCTGTTTCTCAAAGTGTACTCCGGTTACATATAAGCGGAAGTTGACTCGATAACTTCAAATCGACCCGTTCTATGAAACCGAAAGAGTTTCAACCTTAAGAGACGAGAGTACGAAACCCTTAAAAAGACCAAACCATTCACGGCTCATACGGATTTAGCTGTTCATAGAAGTACAACCAAATTTTGAAACTCAGCGCAGAAGGTTGGCTTCAGATTATGAGGCCTAGTTTTGACATGGATGGGTAGCACCTGGCCGAGAAACTGGGGGACTAGAAACCGCAGTCCGTGTCGCAAGTTTCGAAATCAACAAAGCCTTACAGTTTTTACGACACTCCACTAAAACACTCGCCTATTCTTTATCAAAACTGACTCATTCCACATTGATTGTCCAATCAGTTTCCCTACTTATCTTTCACTCTTCCTTCTTTCTCTCCCCAATCTTTCTCTTTATTTCCAGGAGTCTAACTTTTTTCAGTCGTAATGAAGGGAAACATGATCGTCCTCACACCCTTGAAGACCCATGATGATCATCAGATCTTGCGTATTCACCGGTAAGTATGAAAGTTGAGAAAATGGCAGTGGTTTCGTTACTTTAGCGAACATCCCGTGGATGGATTCCTTCATATCTCCGGAAGACCATTCGCCGGACTTGTGTTGAATGAATCCGGACTGCCCCCTTGCTTCGGTGAGATTTCACAGGGTGCTGTTGAATATTCAGACATTCAGAAATCGTTGGAGACTGCGATCTCACATTCCAAGCTGTGTTCAGCAACACCGAAGGAAAGAAGGTTCGCGATAACATTTCACTGTTCTTCGAAATGGAAGAAGGAGTCTCCGCCGTCGACGGAAAAGCGAAGGCCGAGCAGTTTTTCTACCCATTGATCCAAAACTTGCCAGGAGGTGAGAAAAATTTTAGTAATCTGGTAATTCAAAGTTTCAGATCACCCGAGCTTCCTGAATCTGGTCATGGCTGCGCTTGAGAAGAGTTGCCCGGAGATTCGTGCGATTGTTGTTGAGATCAAGGTTGTCGGTGACGTGGAAAAGGAAACGACCAACGGAGGTGTGTTTCCATTCAAAAACATATTCAGATTGCAGTTTTACAGACTCTGAGCCTCTGATGGAGAAGGTGACCCCGGGGAACGTCCAGGAACTCTTGGAACACGCCTTCCCCAATGGTCTTACCGTGGAGATACTGGCGAAGAGCCTCAAGTGCACGGAGAAGGAGGTGACGGATCATCTCCACGTGCTCAGAAACGAGGGAATTGCGAGACTTGTGGTGGATGAGTGGATCCGTGTAGATGCGAAGAAGATCGATGGAAGTCTGATGCCCCGTCAGACAGGTGAGGAAGAGAACTTTTCAACTAGTATCAGGGAGTGATTTCTTTTGTTTCTAGGACCTGATGCTCGCGCATCGCCAACAATCGCCATCATCACGTTCTTGTTTGTGGAGAAACAGGCCATTGATAGCCTCATCGAAGACTCTCACTCGATCCATCGCTACAAATCTGGTGGAGACTCCAACATCTACACCATTGGAAAGATCGGATCTCATCAGGTGGTTGCCACGAAGCTGGCCACTATTGGATCATCTCGCACCGCGAAAATCAGCGCCGGTTCTATTACGACGAGACTCCTCGGCAACTACCAGAACATCCAGCACGTCTTCATCGTGGGAGTCGGTGGTGGTGTCGCCAACTTGACTGATGCTTCTCTCCACGCCCGTCGCGGAGACGTCGTCGTCTCTGCATCGCTCCCACACAACTACATCTACGCCCATGACCTGCTTCGTGACCAGATGACTGAAGAGATGATTGGATTCGCGATCCGGAAATGGACTCCAGTTGATACGACTATTGGAATGATCTTGGAGGATGCTGATGCCGAGTTGGTGGAGACATGGATGGATCTGAATGAAAAGACAACCAAGACTCTGAGAAGCTCTACAGATGGATTGAATTGGGAAGCACCACCCCAGTCCTCTGACATCTTGACTCTTCCTCTCTCTTCTGGACAGTACATGACGATCCCCCACCCAGAAACGAATCGCACCGGACCAACTCTCCATGTTGGACTTGTAGGGGCTATCGCCAAGCTGCAGAACATCCCTGCTGAAAAACAGATCAAAGCCAAGAAGATGTTCATCGAGAGTCACAATGTCTGCTGCCTCGACGCCGGATTCGACTCTGTTGTTGCGGCATGCATTGGTTCTTGTGTTCAGAGCTGGGTGTTGGTCCGTGGAATCTGTGACTACGAGTCCGGGCAAAGCCCCAGTGGGAAGAGTTGGCAGGTGAGATTCAAACTTTTGGGAAATTGAGGCCATTTTGTCATTTTGCAGCCACTTGCCGCCGTCAGAGCTGCTACAATGACCAAATGTCTAATCGAAAAGCTCCCCAAGTCCAACTAGTCCCTGGGACATCAGATTCGGCACTACTGTCTCTACTTCCAGTTCAAAACAATCCCTGTTTCGGGTTCTTTGCTTATTCAGTTCCTTCTTTTCTACTCTCCTTCTCTTTTCCTTCTGCCTTGTTCCCAGTTTGCTCTATGTCCGATATTCCGGGTTCTTTTCATGACTAGTTGTTTCTGAACGGTTTTCATATGAATAAAATTATCTTTGAAAAATATGTGACAGTTCCAAAGTACCCAGACCTTTCAGAAACTGATAAAATTAAAGAAATGAAATCAAACTGGATGAGTCAAAACATGGAGACAATGTCTTTTTTATCCTGATTGCTAAAGATTCTGATTTTCAAATTCTGAAGACTGATTTTAAGTTCAGTATTCACTTTTTATCCCTATAATGTGCTGAAAATCTTCAAATTTTCCACAGGTTTCAAAATCCCTCGCACTTAACAAATCGATATTCAAATCACATCTAACGAACTACACCTCAATCTTACCAACTACACGTAATTACCCTTCCGGTCATATCTTTATGGTCTTTTACGGGGGATCTCCTTCAGGAGCGCCACCAGATGACCGTCATAAATTAGAAAAGGTGCAGATCCGTTCTCACCACATAGAGACTTCTAAATCCCATTTATAGAGCGATTTTGTATCAATAACCGCGTTCGATTATTGAAGAACCTAACAAAGATATCCTGGTCAGTCTAGACATTCATTCGTCCCCCAGTCACTCTTCCGGTTGGTGATCAATTCTTGTTCTCTCCATTCTTGTACTCCTTCTTGTTCTCTTTCTGTATTTTTCATTCTGTGTATCTGTTTTTTTGTTGTTGTTGTAATAACTTTGTTATAATAATAATAATAATAAAAATGGTGGCCGCGGGTAAGAAAAACAAGAAGAGCAAGAAGAGCAAGAAGCCAGTGAACCCGAATGCGAGACGAATTATTGCGAGGATTCCCAAGTTCAGGAGCTGGCTTACGGTATGTTTGTTTAAAAATTACTTTCAATGAATTTGTTTTTCAGTATTTGAATGATAAAAACGAAAGACTCTTCGCCCCCTCCGATTACTACGTCACGGAGTATTATTTCGATCAGTTGGCGAACACAGATGAAAACGAAATCCTGCTTTCCAGAATCAAAAACGGAGAGCTTGGTCTTGAAGTAAGTTTTTAATTCATTGTTTTTAAATGGAACACGTATTTTTTCAGTTGAAAAGCAAGAACTATGTGTTCTTGGAAGGAAAAATGGCGCACCCAGTGAAGAAGGTGGTCGTCCTGAATGTGAAGAAGAGACTGGTTCGGTTTTACTGGCACGATGAAGAACCGAATGTCCCTTTGGCTGACCAAGTTCCAGTCCAAGTTGTTGATGAGAACGACGAAGAAGTCGACAACGAAGATGTCAATGACGATGACAGCAACCATGGTGATGTGGAATACATGGAGATTGACGACGAAGAGGGAGTTGATGATGAGGAGGATGTTGTTCGGTTCTACTGGCATTATAAAGTAGCGAATGTTCCTGTGGCCGGTCCAGTTCCAGTACAAGCTGTCGACGAGAATGACAGCAACCTTGGGGATGAAGAAGGCATGGAGATTGACGACGAAGAGGAAGTCCATGAAGAGAAGGACGTTGAGGAGTACCCTGAAGATGGAGAGGATGGAGAGGAATATGAAGATGAAGAAGAAAACAAAGCAGAGGGAGAGGAGCATGAAGCAGACTTTGATCCAGTTTTTGAGGTTGATGGTCACATGGAACATCATGAGCGTGAGCCAGTGAGAGATTCGTCTTCGGGGAAATCTGTTGAAGAACTTCAACAAGAGGAGATTCAACGATTGAAAACTGAAATAGAAGCAATGAAGAAGGCTGATGCAAAGAAACGGAAAGAGGAGGAGAGATGTTTGGAAATTGCTGATGAGCTTATCGTTTGGCAAAGCAATCAAATAGAAGCGCAAGGTGCTGAACTCAGAGCGCAAGTTGCAAGGATCGGAAAGCTGGAGGCGGATTTGAACCACGTTGTAGAGAAAGTAGCTCCAATTTTCCGTCAAAATCGTCATTTGAAACAAGAACTAATCGCTTCGCAAGGAAGAGAGGTTGTGTCGAAGAAATTGCTGTACAACGAGGAAGAAAGGCACCGCAATACAAGACTGGACGTTGCTGATAAAAATGCGCTACTTTTCAATCTCAAAACGAATTACGACTTTTTGGCAGGTGACTTCGAAGAACTGTGGACTTTGTACCAATCTTGTCGGAAAGATCTGATTGCCGCGACGGCTAAGAATCGTCGGGCAGTAGTAGCTCCTGAGCAACCTCTTCCTGAGCAGCCTCCTCAACAGCCTCTTCCTCGACAACGCAATTCATCTCCACGCCGCTCGACACGTCGAAACTGAACCACCTCATAATTTCTGTTGATAATTTGCTGTTTTTATGTTTATTTTCTGATTTTCGCTGTCTGTTTCGATATGGGGCTATTTGAGTGTCCAAATGTGGCTAACTTTTAATCGTCAATGCTCTCAAATTTTGGCGAAATCCGCAACTGAGAGATACGACGAAAGACAGTCAAGTTTTGGAACAAATATCATTTTCCACTCCTTCATTTTCCAAAATTCCAACTATTTCGAACCAAAAAATAACTTTCAATTGAATAAATTCTGCTTTCCATCCGTTTTCCTTCACAGAAACATTAAAAACGTATTTCTTCCGGTCTTAGACCTGCCAACAGATCTAAGACCGAGCGAAATGTGTTTTGCGGTCACGCGCAGAGCGGTCACGCGCGCTCCGGTTGGCGGAAAAACAGTGGCGATGCGGCACCGCACTCGCCCTCCGCCATTCATTCGTCATTTTTTCACTTTCTCTCGTCGTTTTTTCTCCCATTCAGGCCATTTTTTGTCAATTTCTTCGAGTTTTGTCTTCAATTGTACGTTTTGATTGCATTTTTGTTCTCATTGTGTCTTATTCGGCGTTGATTTTGTCTTTCCACACCAAATTTCGACTGTTTTCAGCCATGAATGTTCAACAAGGCGATGAAGTGTTGATGAACCCGATGGCGTTGCAAGGACGAGGTGCTCATCAACAAGTTTCTCCTCTTCCTCAAACACCTGCAAGAGAAACGTTCATAATGTTATCTCACAAAGACACTCTGATGAAAATGAAAGAGTTTGGAGACGTCGTCAATGTCGAGGATAAGGATGCGTACATTAAGAAGATTTTCGAAGAAGTGACTAGCCGGCCTATCGCACATGTGCCAATTGACGCGTCTCCGTTCATGATTGGGATGACATACATGAATAAGTTGGCCTTCAGTACCCATGATAAGGATCTTCCCAAAAACGTCGACGCCTTGGACAGTTTGGAGCTCAGCAAACAAGCCTCCGACATCTTCAACTATTTGAAGGAATTCAATACTTTCGACAAGGACAAGCCATTTTCTGGAATGCTGTACTCGTCGGATAAAGACGTGGAAACCACTGATAGCTGTGATCAACTACTCGCTAATGGAGCCATATGCATCGCCGTGGAAAACTTGGAGTTCGAGAATATGCGAGAGAATTATAGAACTGGTGCGTACTTTGTTAGCGAGAAATTGGTTGCGTTAGCAATCAATAATGGAAGAGATGAACGTCTAAGAATTGCTGCTGAAAAGTACAAAATGTTCACAATTTCATACGCCAAAAGTGAGTGGTGACTAAACGGCAGTTCATATACATGTGCCTAATTTCAGAATGTTTGACTCCTTCGAGTGGGGAATTCACACTTACAACTCGCCACTTTGACGATATTCTAACTCTTTCCAAAGCTATGGCAAGAGAACAAGTTCGAAAGTTGGGAAAAAATGGAAAGATTGCTGTCTCCTTTGGCTTCCATGAGATTATGTAAGTTTTTGAATCCCTTCCGGGACGTTTTGCGGGTTTGGTGGTTTTAGAGAAAAATGCTGATTGCCTATTACTGGAACTACTATTTAATGTTAGAATTTTTGACCAGAACTACCAACTCCACCAAAAACCAAACCTAGAGTGTGATACACAGCTGAACAAGGCTTATTTCAGGCACGACGAGTTTATGTTGGATTTGTCACAACGTTTGGTGTCCGAATACGAAATCACCTACTGTCTTTTCAACAACGAAGCTAAGCAGCATGAAATTACCCGAATAGTGAACAGAACTTATCCTCATGAGTATGACAGCATGAGCAGACGAAAGAAGAAGGAAGGCCGATTCTCCATCCAAGAAACCAAAGACTGGTCGTTCTCGTTGTCTTGGGTTAGCAGCTGTAAGTGTTCTGTTTTTTTTTTGGTTTAAAAAATTGTTTTCAGCGGCGCACAACAGTGATTTCCACTCGATCGGACAACCTCTCTACATGACAATCCCGATTCTCCACCTCAATGCCAACCTTCAAATCTCTCTCCACGCTGCTTGCACTCAGGACTTCCTGGAATTTGCCACTAAGCTCTACAGAGTCGACATTCCACAAATCATGAAGAAACCTCCTGGTGCTCCTGCTACATAAATGTATTGTTTTGAATCGAATCAATTGATCACTTATTATCGACTATTATCAACTTTTACGAGGGATTTTGTAACCTATGAATGAATTTGTACCAAGTAGATGTTTTGTTCATCAAAAGACATTAAAGAAACATGGCTTTTCACAGCTCTAAACATGAACAAGTCTGTGTCTTTTCGATTCGGCACACTGAGAAAACGGTTATCGTTTTTCTTGCGATAGAATGATTGGTTCACTGCCGCTCACACAGTATCACTAAATAGATTGGATCGGAAAAAGAATGCCGCCCGTCTCTCCCCTATTGAATTCCGATATGGCAAACATTCCGTCCGATCTGTTGGGCATGAGGATATCCCTTTTTGTACGACTGAACAGTTCTTTCTCGTTGCAACAGTTGATTTTCGAACTTTTGCAAAAGGAAGCTGTTCCAGATTTGTATCATTTTCAGACATCACTAATCTAAAAACATTATCATTCAGATAACCCTCGTTTGTTTTGTTCCAGCTATGGCATTCTCCAGTTTGGAAAAACTTGTTAGAGAAAACTGGAAATTCTCATTTGATGATCCCAGGCGACGACGTGCTCAACAGCTTGTTATGATAAATAAATAGGCAGGTGGTGGGCGGTGCGGAGAACAGGGAGAGAGTAAAATTCTCAGAGATTGACTGATGCTACACGTAATGTCTGCTGACACAGGTTACCCAAATAACCTGTTCGGAGGATGTTCAAGAGTTCTTGGAGAGATGGAAAGAGGGATTATACCCAAAACTGAGAGAACTACGCATCGTACTGAAAGCAGAGCTTCAGTGGGATCTGGATATGGCGCCTGTTAATGAAAATGGTTATCAATCCATCAGAGATATCGGAGGGAACATCGGCAGAATATTCATTGATGATAGTTTTTTGAGAAACTATTGGATTTTTGTGTGTTTTTATTTTATCTTTGAGCTGGATAAACAAACTTATCAATTTGAATAGCACTCAACCTTCATAATGCATTCGAGGGGTGCAAGACGAGACAATCCAACTGACCTAGATTTGAAAGATCCCAAGAGCGCAGGCCACCTGCTGACGTGGCAGATGTTCCTCCCAATATCTCCACGACCATCTCTGCTAATCCACCTGCCCGAATTACCATCCCCCAATCCCTGCTGACCTCATTCTCCCCCATCATTTGGCCTACGATGTTCCACTTCTCTCCTCTGCCGCTACTTCCCCAAGAGTTGATACTGAAGAATCTTCACCCGGCTGATCTGTAAGTGTTATTGAAGATCCCTGCCCCAAATTGATAACCTTTCAGATTCTACTTCTCCCTGCTCTCTCGCAAGTCCCACCTCCTTGCAAAACGCGTCAAAGTGAACACCGATTTAGTTATCTGGCACTTCAGTGAAGACCGCATCATCATTGCAATCCGTGGTGATACTTCTCCACTTTTTTTCCGTATGGATGTTTTTTCAAGTGAATCAGACCAGATTGTTGACAAAGGCGGAAAGTTCGCGGTTCAGATAGGTGGCATCAACTTTGATGTTCTGCCGCTTTCTGAAGTTTTCATCCAATTGTCTACTGAAAGTCCCGAGGTTCTAGCTGAATTGGTATCCTGCCGATTTTTGGATTTTCTGAAAGTCTGGCAGTACCGCATGATCATCACCACATTTTCGATACCGCTTTTTGATTTGAACTATACAAAATCGTTTGAAGATGTGAAAGTTGAGTTTGCTAATGGCGCTCTCTACGGGAATGACTCATTGACCTTGTTCAATGACATTTCTGTGAACTACTTTACAATGGACTGCCCCGTTTTGGAAGCTTCCAATCATCAACTAGCTATCAAACACAGAAAAATGACTCTGCGCCGAGCCAAATGGTTCACAAGAGAGCATCTTATGCGCATGGAGTGTGAATCTCTTGATTTGGTTGCATCTGATCTCAATTCGGATGATCTACAAGAGTTCCTTGAAAAGTGGAAAGAAGGAATGTTCCCGAAACTGAAGAAACTGAGCATTGAGATGATTAGAGAAGTTGAGTGGAATCTGAATGTGGGACCTGTTGATGAAGAAGGCTACCAAATCATCAATGATGCAGGAGGAAACGTCGGGAAGGTGTACGCTAACTACCGTTACTTTACATTTGAAGTTATGCCTCGAATGAATTGTCTTTTATGTGCAATCTGTGTTACTAATTTCCGTGGCATAAACGTTGACCTAGATCCCAAAGATCCCAAGAGCGCTGGCTATCTGATGACGTGGCAGATATTCCGCCCATTGTCTCCACGTTCATCTCGGCCAATCTACCTGCCCAGTTTACCTTCCCACAATAAAAGGAAAGAACCCTGGAATGCTTCTTGAAAAAAGTTAGCTAACGCGTTATCAGTTATCATCAGTTTCAGTTATCACTAATTCGTTATCACCAATTCCGTCTCATTATTGAACCGATCACATTTCCCTCCAAATGCCCCAGTTATGGCAAAAATCATTTTGAAAGATCTTCGGTTTGAAAAACCCGGCAATGCCAATTAGATGACTCTGTCCCGCTAACCGCTTGTTGTGATGAATATATATCCAGTTGGTGGGCGGTTTGAGAACAGGAAGAGAATGAGAAAATTGGAACTAACTGGGGGGTAGGAATTCTCCAAAGGTGTCTCATGCTTCATGTGATGTGCTGTGCTGAAAAACGTCATGTCTGGAACCTGACGTTTCTGTATAGTTAGGCCACAAACTGTGTATCGTTTTCCGTGAGGAATTTGTGAGTTGGAATACAACACACTCAGAACACAGTGATCTCTGGGTTACTTTCTGTAACAGAGATCAGTAGATGTTTTCGGGTTCGTGGGCAATTGAGTTCAGCTATAAACTGTTGTCACTTCCGAGAAAGTACACGTAGGTAGTATTAGTGCTAACATCTCAAATTGTAAGCATTTTAGCGCAGATGGGAATTGGTTGGGTTCAAAGTATGTACTTTCCGCTGTTCAATTTAGTTTCTAACTAAACACACCCTTATTACACCAAATTTCAAAGCATATAATGTTTATTTATCATCACTTTCCATCATTTCAAAGTGACACATGTAATCACAGATTACAAAATGGTGAATTCCGAGTTGACTACTTGACTCTTTTTGACTTTGGGGCAAATAGAACATGGAGGACACTCACAGCACCTCAATTTCTTGACTATACACACTAGATACTGTCTAACAGCTTTTCTATAGTTTTGAACAATGAAAATGGTGGGGAATGGGTCAAGAGCAGGGAACAGAGCAATGGTTACTGAAACTATTCCGCTAAGAGAGCCAGGATCCTTGCCAAAGAAGGCAAAAGTGAACATGGCAAGGGCGGGAAAGTGCATGAGGATAACTGGGATGAGGGTTTGGGTTACTAGAGCGTAGAAGAGTTGGTATTGTATTTGACGGAATTGAGCTGATGTTCTCTCATCGTTAAAGAGTCGTCGCATGTTCTTCCAGCATTTGTAGCCGTAGTAGGTTGCCACTCCCATTGAGATGTTCTAAACGGACTCGTTTTGTGTAAATCGGAGAGTTTAAGTCCACTTACAATGCTCAAGGAATCCACAAAGATTCCGATAAACGATGGGTAGTAGATTCTGTCTTTTCCATGTTCATCCTTCTCGTAGAAGTACGGAGCAAAGTACATAATATCGTCGAGGTTCAAGTCCAAGGTATCCAGGACACTGTTCCTCAGATAATCCGCAGAGCTCTTCCTCGGCGAGCATAAAAAGTACCCCACGAAGGCCCAAATCATACCATTCAGCAGGGGAATTGAGAGCCAGAAAAGGATACGTGCTCCTTTGAAGAACTTGAGTTTCTTCTTGTTCCCCATGATCACCCAGTGACGGTATATGAAGTGTAAACTGAAGATTGCCATGGAAGAGCCAAAGAATCCACAGTATATTGCTGAAAGTTGGAAGTCAAAATCAGACATCTCTCTTGTTGTTGACTTACTGGCTAGAATCTCCCAGACTTTCTTCCCCCAGGTGGATTGGCCTGGATTGACAATCAACATGAAAGTAGAGCCAAACGAGTGGAACGTCTGAAGTACCCAATTGTCTGGCAGGGCTCCCAATACATTTTTGTACTTACTGGTTGAACAATGACATCCAGAATCGCATAAATGATTTCAAACCCCGCAATGAACATCATCAAATACTTGTACTCTCCAATGTGCTCCGGAGATGCTTTGATAATCACAAAGAGCAGCATTGAGTTGAGACAAACAGCCATTCCAGCTGCAACTTGCTGCACAACAGACTGGAACATCTCCCAACTGCGCATCATGCTGATTTGACGGCCGACTGAGTTGTGAGACTGAGTGAGGAGTATAATGAGAGGTAGCGAGCCGAGAATCCATTCCACATGGGACCCCAACCTGTTATTTGCCCGCCGAAATTCCTTGTTATTGTCTATATACTTTCTGTCTGTGCCTGTGCGCACGTGATTAGAGTGACGACAAGACGGAAGTCGCTGAATGATAATTGCTCCTGTTACTCAGAAGAGAATGCAGCAAAAGTGAAAGTGATCATGTGATCTGATGTGAACGACGGGAGATAAGAGACGGCTTCTGATTTTTGGCGCCATTCAACCAAACGAATTGCCAGTGAAGCGAGTGAACATTGTTCATCTATTTTAAGGTGTATCTTGGGGAGAAAAGTGTGAAAAAACTCTTGAGCATTTCTTCTCTTTTCTAGTGATACTTCAGCCGTAACATCAGAGCAGAGGTGTGGGTAACTGCAATCTGAAACAAGTTGCGCCATTCTTCTTCTGAAAACTGGGTTCCTAGCTCTACATTAGTCAAAAACCCTGTTTAACTGAAGCAAAAAACTTTGACCACTGAGCGGATCGAACGCCCAACCTTTCGATCTGGAGTCGAACGCGCTACCATTGCGCCAAGCAGTCATATCATCCGGTGGAGAAGAGACGAGTGATAAACAACGTTTTCTCTTTTTCTCGTGTTGCGAAGTGCAAACGGAAACACACAAAACCTGCAAACTGATAAGAAAACAAGAGTTTGGAGAGACCCGTTAAAAGATAACAAAAGTGGACAAATATTCATGAAAATGTATAAGGAACTATGCGCTAACATGAAAAAGAGTTGTGTAGTGATACAAAATTACAAGAATCCAGAAAAAAAAACCTTTGAAGTGCATGAAAATGTATTCAAAAAAATAAGAGCAATGAGATCAGTGTACTAGGTGGTATGAACTGATAAGGAATCATGAAATGGGTACAAATCAATCGAAATCAAAGCGGCAGAGGCTGATTACGTGGGAAATCGTTGCCGATCCATGTTGGCGGCCAGATTTGAGGTTGGGGGGTTGGTTGGTAGACTGGGAGTTGAATTTGGATTTGTTGAACAACTGGGACTCTTGGGGTGTGGACGACTTTGGTAAGTATTCTACAGAGTTTGCGGTCAAATGTGTGTTTTTTGACTTCATCAAGGAGTTTGCGAAGTTTAAGGTAGTCGAATTCAATTGTGAAGTGCTTCTTTCCTCGAAGAATTGCCTGGAAACAAGGTACTTTATGCAGGAAACATTTTGTGCTGCTTACATTCTCCAAATGAATGATAGACAAGGCATGGATCATGTAGGTGTGTTGATCTTCCATCACTTTCTGGCACACGTCACAGATTCTCTGAAAGTTTGGGATTCCTAGAATGTTTTGAGTGTTATACTGACGGGAGAGAAAACTTCAGTGAGAAGGATATGAAGATGTTGTCTTTCTTCAAGTTCCAAGTTGCTGTATTCCATGAGAAGCCGTCTGGCAAGGTCGATTGCAGAAGATACTGCAATTTTGAGATCTATTTGGTCCTCAATTCATAAACTCCTCAGATTGAAGATAATCCTCTCTTCCTCCCCATTCATTTCTAATGTAAGATTCCCCGCCGTTCGCTTCATTCCAAAGTGCATACCAACCGAAGCCTAATCCCTTCTCCCCTACTCACACGGCAACAAATGCTCCTCAGGAACCTCTTCATCGACGCCAGTAATAAATGGGCAGTAGGGAGATGTTGTGAGATTGCTCATGAACGTAGCAAGATTGAAGCTGAGAAAACTGGTATTTGCTTCCAACAGTCCGACATTTGGATGGATTTCCGGAAGTGGCCATTTCCCTCTGAACTGGGAGAGACGTTTGGGGAAGAAGTCTTGGGGACCGAACATGTCTTGAAGGTCGCCTGTAAATAAAAAAACGTGTTGAATTAGCATGAACGCTTTCTACGTCATGTTACACTCGATAAAAAAAGCGTCGTATTTTTTTGCGCTGTTACAAAATCGGCGTTCATTTGTTCCAGTGTATCTCAAAAGCTATCATAGCTATTAAAAAACTGTCAACTACAAAATTGTTTATCAAACCATGGTGAATAATTTGACAAATAGCAACTTTTCGATATCTGTTATGGCTCCTGAGACATAACAGCTTTCCCAGAATGAACTGGAAGTATGACACTCTTATGATACAAGGGTTCAGGTTTTTTACTATATCTCAAGAATCATTGACGTAATCAAAACTTAGTCAACTACAAAATCACTAATCAGAAAGTAATCAACGTTTTCACAGTTGGAAAATTTTCAATACCTAATATAGTTCCTGAGATATCAAAGGTTTCCCGAAGTGAAGTGGAAATTTTGCACTGTTGCAAGGGTTCAGATTTCTTACTGTATGTTGACAACCATAAAAGATATCGAAAAGTACTCAACTACGAAATTGTTCATGAAGAACTGACGATCAATTTTACAGTGAACAACTTTTTGACACCTCTTATAGATTCTGAGATATAACAACTTTTTCCAGGGACAGCTTGCAATTTGTACTTACGTATTGTTCCAAACCAATCCAAATATGGTTCTCCTCGTTTTCTCAGCTCTGTTATGTGGATTCTTGTTGGGAATTGCAATTTCTCTTCTATGAAGAACTTGCAAACATCATCTGCTGCGTATGGACCACTAAAAACTAAACTTTAACTGAAATACTTTTTGATTTCAACTCACTAGATACTCCCATTGTACTGCCAAATACTGTATACGAGCTCGATGTCGAGTATCTGGAACCGGAAGAACATTCCCGTGAAATTCATTGCATCTTCTAATGTCCAGGAAGCCCTAATCTGGTCTCTGGTCTCCATGGAGACTTGGCGAGCTGCCAAGATGTTCCTAACACTCACCCCTCCTCCTTGCAATGGCATTATGTTGTTGTTGTTGTTGATGGTGGGGTTATGCAGCTCAGCTTAGCCCGAGCTCAGCTCTCGGCTCACCACCTGAATAGGAGAGAACACATTAAGAAATCGGAAAGTGGAAACGCGGGAAAGAGTCATGTCATGAAGGAGGGGAGTGAATGTAATTATGATAAGTGGATTCGGGAGGAATGCTTCTAATGTATACTGACAGGGATTGCAACTGGAACGTGGAGAGAGGGATTTGAGGAAGGCATGGATTTGAGAATACAAAAGGAAATGTCATGGGATTCAGAGGAAATTGTATATAAAGTACAATAAAATCCATTTTCTCTTTGTTTTCTAAGAACTCTCGTTCTGTTCTCTCAATATTTCTGTTCAGAACAGCCGAAAAACACAAAAACTACGGAAAAAACTTCAAAAAAAGTTGGTAAAAAGTTGCAAAAAAGAACGAAAAGCTCTCACTTCTTGGTAGCACTTGAGACTTTGAAATGTGAAAGTGGATATACATATTTCAAACTTTTTGGTTGGCTCTCAACTTTTGGTTGTCAAAACTTCAAAAAAGCTAATGTTTTTAGACATGCACTTGAAGTTGTCACTTGAGGATGCTTTTGAACACTTGAGATACGGCGAACTTTTGGCTTCTGTTTCACTTTACACTCTTCAAAAGGGAGGAACATCGGGTTTTGCCACAAAAAAGAGTGTTGGATCTGTCAGAAAAGTTCAAAATTTCTCAATTTTCACCCTCTTTTTTTCACACCATTCCCTAATCCTCTAATCCCCAATCAAAAGAGGAACACCAACACATCAAGAAAGGAGAAAAAAGATGAAATTGAGTGTCGAAACCAGACGAAAAAAGGGAAGAAAAGAGAAAAAAAGGAAGAAGGTGATGGGACGGGATGATAAATGCCGACAGGGGCATTCCCAAGGACGTTTTCTCGTCGGGGTGGCGGCGCAGACACGTCTTCTTTTTGGCTTTTTCATCTTGAGGTGTGTCGGCGTCTGAGGGAGAGGGGCGCGGAGAACACGTTTTTCTTCTGTTCTAGCTTCTATTGAATGATGAAAAAATGAAGAAAGGGAGAGGGGAGATGGGAAAAGAGGGAAAAAAACGTTCGGAAGATTGTATTCTTTGAGATCATGATGCAGGAGAGTGGGTGTGAGAGGAATCTGAAACATTTTTTGGTGCATGGAAATTGTGTAGGAAAGTGGGGGATTGAAATTGAGAGTGGAAATTGAAAGTGGAAAAAAAAACGAAATCCGATTTCGTTTTCGTTTTCTCAGAATTATTACAACGGCTTATAGGGTGCGGTCTGTCTGTCCTAGGCTTAATGAAAAGATTTGGAAAGATCAAAATGGCAGTGAAGATCAAACAGACCTATCCAACCACTTCGACTAATCAAAAAAGGAATGCATTGTGTATTTCACACCCCGACCTACGTGAGAAGAATAACTGATAGACGAGATACAGATACATATCTACAAAATCCTGATCGGATCTTCCATTCTTCAAATCTTCTGAGGTTTTGGGGTTTGGAAGAAGGAAAAGAAGAAGAGAAAAGAAGAGTGATGGTTTTTTGGTGTGGAGGATGAATGTGATGTCATGTGGGGAGCGATTGAGAAGAATAGGCAGAAGTAGGGCACGGTGGTTGAATTGATGATATTCCAACACAGAAAAAAAGGAACAGAAAAATGGGTTATCTGAAAAGGATAGTACGGCAAACCAGGAAAATGTGGGTTAGCTCAAAAACCTCGGGAGATACGAAAAAGTTGTCAATTGTAAAAATGTAGCTGTGACTATTGCCAGTATTTTTTTTGTTGACAACTTCTCGATATCTCCAACTGTTCTTGTTTTATGGCTTATTTTCACAGAGATAATCGAAACAGCAATCGTCTTGCATCGAACTCTTCCAAATTGTGTGAAACACTTGTCACAGCAGCACAAAGAAGAAAACAGATTTCAAAAAACAGACAATTGGTTGAAGAAAACTCTTAATTATTCTCTTTCCCTTTGTTTTTCTCGTCGTTCTCTCATCCAATCGTTATCAGCCATCTGTGTATGTCCGCTCCGCATAACACTGGTTAATTTGCAAGATGAATCATTGCAGCAACAAACTTTTGTCTTTAGTAGTCACTGATATCCGCTCAAGCTCAATTGGCATTATTACGGCCGCCGGCATAATCACCATTGTCCCGTGCACACCAAATCCAATTCGTCGAGCTCACAACTCATTGTATCTCTCAATTTCTTCTACATGTATAAAACTGAAGATTGATATTACGCGTATAACATAACGAGAATCAGGCGGAGCTACGAACAATTTTCCTTTTTTAGAAGTTTTTGTTGATTGAAAGCAATCCCTATTTAGTCTCGTATCTTGTTCAAAAATCGGTCCATATCGTTCTCGGATATCTGTGAATCATTCGGTATGCTTATTCTTAAATCTGAATCTGATTTCGGCGTCTTTTCAAGAAGTATCCAGCTCTTCGACTCTTTCCAGTCCCCAAAACCTGCTCTTCCTGCACTCAAGACCTTTCCCAGTCCTTTACCAGGCTCTCATCCCTTCTCGGCTATCTGGTCACCTGGTCACCTGCGACCCCTTGCCGTTCCTCTCCCGTCTTCGCAACATATCAATCCGAAAATCGATAGCCGCTAACACATGGGAGACACACGAAGCGGCCACCAAGCGCGTGAACAGAAAGCGAACACGCTCTCACTTATGCCTTGTCTCTCATCAAACCCTTTCCTTCCTCTGCCTGCGTCTCCAACTGACCACATCTCTCGTTGTTTTATGGACCAAAGTCTCGGAAGATAGTTGTTTACGAGGAAAAAGTGTGGTTTCCGAGATTGTTGCCAATTATCAGTGAAAATGGAGTAAGTTGTGTTATTTCCGTGCAAATTTATTCATGTTTTTGTGGTTTTCAGACCGAATCAAGGAGAAAACAGTTGAGAAATGGCAGACAGAACAAGTTCGCTCCAGTGAACCGAACGGGGAAATTCAAAAGTGAGTATTTTCACTTGTGTAATTGGTCGGATTTGTATCGGAAAGCACGGGAAAAAGTCTCTGTTGAGACTATTCGGAAGACCAGCAATATCAGTGGCAATGCAGAGTTTTTCAGCGTCAAAAAACCGGTGAAGTACGCGAAAACGAGAGAAGGAAGAAGGAATCTTCACGGAATCCATGAATAACGTGGATAGAAACGCCGACGGCATGTAAACTCTCAATTCATTGAATCTGTCGACGGAGGAATATTATTCACCAGTCTGAAACATACGAAACCAGATCTGCTGAGACTATTTGGAAGATTCCCGGACCAGATACGACGAAATCGCCGAAGCGAGCATTGGTGCAGAATGTACAGTCAGAGTCAGACCTTCTGGACGATCGGAGTTTGACAATTTTGGTCTCGATAGAGAAGAAAGACAGTTCAACTCTTATTTGACGAGACAGGATTGTCGCTTTGGCATCGAGGGCTCGACGACGCAGTCAAAGAGCTTCTGTGTACTCATGGTGTAAATATTTGGACGATTTCTGGACCGAATACGATGAGTACAATCTTTGGTGCAAGATGTAAGTGCTCAGCCAATTTTCCTCAACAAATATCCAATGCGAGACTGACAATTTGGGTTTGGATACAAAAGGAAAACCAGTTCTCGTCAATCCATGCCGATCAGTTCAGAATCGAGGACTCGACGACTCTGACCATAAATTTTGTGGTGTGTAGAGGAGGATTCGTCAAATTTACTCGTCATGAAGACGTTCTGAGTTGAAAAAGCTGTGCCGTGATGCGCAATCGTCGGCTGCAAGTGGATAACTGCCGATTTTTTTCCGGTGAGTGCTTTGTTTTGACCATTTGGAAGGCTCCGGAACGTTACATCCGGACTAATCTTTTCGAAATTGTGACTTATTTCAGACCGAACATAAGGTGACCGACAATTTGGTGAGACAAAATGGACGATTCGGATACGACGACATTGCCGACGCGAGAACGAATTTCATTCGACCGACTGATGACTCATCAGCAATTTGGACCTTTTTTTTTGTTTCGTAAATGAATCACACTTTCCTCGATCAGTAAACATTTTGTAACGTATAATCCGATTCTTCGTTTTTCTTTCTCATTTTTCTCTTATTGCGGTTTGCCACCGACTCAAATATTGTTGTGTTTCCTTTGTCTATAATCTTTCTTATATTTCTAATCAAATAATTATAGATGGAGTATCATCAGCTAGTCCGCAAATTTGAACGAGCAACAGTCTCAAAAGCGCAATTGGAATTTGCGTCGTGAGTATAGAACGACAAAAAAAGGCAAATAGATGTTTTTTTCAGCGTGGAGCGGAAAACCCCCATTCATGCCATCGCCGAGCTCGTCGACAACTCCAAGGATGCAAATGCCAAGTCTGTCGACATCGAGATCCGTAAGTAAATTCACAATTACTAAAAAAAGAGGGAGGGTTACGCTCTGTTTTATCTTTTTACGGGAAGTTATTTAACACAAACTCTGAAAAAATTTGCAATCAGCGAGTCTTGCCGCAAAATGAGGTTCCGGTGTTGTTGGGTGATCGTAAAATTTTCTATGAAAAACTGAATTAATCTAATTAGATCTGCTAATTTCCAGCTTCAAATCATTTTCCCTTCCTGTTTGTAGCAAAAAATGTTTGAAAAAATAGGTTCAGAAACAAAAAATCAGCCATTTTTCAAGTATTTCTTCTGTTAGAACCAGATTTAGAGAAAAAAAAGTCAAATCTGATTTTCAGTGATTCACGAGGGAAAACCCATCCTGGTCGTGAAGGACAATGGAAAAGGCATTAGCCGAGAGCACATGATCCAGAACGCAACATTCGGCTTCACCACTCGGTCGAAGGACAGCACGACCACCATCGGTCGATACGGCAATGGTATGAAGGCCGGATCCTTCAAGATCGGAAGAGAGCTTCTTGTGCTGACGAAGTTCGAGGCCGAGAAGCTCGAACCGGTCTACACGGCCTACCTGATCTCCAACAAGCTTCTGGAAACGTTCGATATCCAGGACAGGATCGTCATCTCGATCCCGTCTTTCGATGCCGAGTTCCGGCCAATCACCGACGACTTGCCTCGTCATAATGCCCAAGTTGAAGCGATTGAGAGGTTTGGACCCCTCTCGGGGAAGAGTCTCCAGACGGCTCTCCAGGAGATCAAGGGATGCTCTGGAACGATTGTCATTGTCGGAGATCTCAGGTGAGCTTAGCTGATTCCATCGGTTTTCTTATCTTTCTTTTCAGAACGAACGAGAATGGTCAGTTGGTCGTTGATCTGGGAGAACAGTACGACATCCGTCTTCGAAGCGCGGAGTTCGGTTCGGAGGAGAGAGAGATCTCGTTGAGATCTCATCTCGAAAGCTTATACAGCGAACCGAGAATGAAGGTGAGCTGTTAACTAGACCTTGGCTCTGCTAAATTACGCATTTCAGATCTGCCTCCGTGGCAAGGAAGTCATCCAAAAGCTCCTCACCCGCAGTTGGTTCTTCCCCCACACCAAGACCGTCGATGATACGCAGCTCAAGGGGATTTTTACGGAGAAGTTGAAAGCTCTGGAGGCTGCTGTTGTCATCTGTAAGTAAATCCAATAAAAAGCAGTTTATCATTGGTTTTCATTCATATTAGGCCACGACGACTTCTCCGAGAAGAACAACGCACACCAACAACTCATCAATTCCTTTGGAATTGATAAGGAATCGAGGAGAGAGATGCATCAGGCAGGCATGGCGCTCGAATTGGCCAGGAACTTGTTGAAAGACGCCGAGACAAAGTTGGAGGATGCCAAGAAAGCCAAGGGTCCCAAGAAAACGAAGATCAAGTTTTTCTTTGGGATCAATGTGAAGCACCGGAACAATTCCGGTTTCTTCATTTATTTGAATGACCGTCTTGTCGTCGCCGGATACAAGAACGCGTCCATCTTCAAGAATCGGTGAGTAAATGGCATTCATTTGAAAATTCCATGTTTCGTTGCTTACAGAGAGCACATCGGACTTTCCTGCGTCATCCACCTGACTTACGAGTCACTCGCCCCGACATGCGACAAGCAGAGTCTTGAATGCGAAAGGTGATTCCAGATATTTTACATTCATACTAAACAACAGAAAACTTCCAGTGACTTGAATCTGCTCGTCCGAATCGGCTCCGGTCTGCTCAAGCAGTACATGGCGGTGGCCAAAAGTAAGCTGATTCCCGACTTCTTGGAAGGCCCAATGGTCGATTTTGACCCCGACAACATCGTCAAGGAATTCTGGTTGTGGCTGGGCTTCGCGGACCCTTTCAATCCGGCGTGTTTGAGAGGAACCCTCAGCGAAGTCCAGCTCAGGGAGATCTTGGAAGCATGCCCATACATCCGCCAGTGCTGTGAGTTTTTCCGAATAATTCCAATCTCATTTCTTCTGTTTTGCAGCCAATTGCCGCCAGTGGCGTGCAGTCAAACATTGCGATGCCGCTCCATCGTACAATCACAAATGTACCCCGCGATGTCCCTCAACATCCGACAATTGGCGCTTCAAAAATTTGGATGATTATGGTTCCGTGAAAGTTGCCTTAAACTCGGGACCAAGCAGAATCCAGACTGAGAAGGCGCAAAAGGCTCTCCAAAAAAAGTTAGAAGATCAAAAGAGACTGAGGAAGGAACAAGATGAAGTACGACGACAGGAGGAAGAGAAGAAACATCGGAGACAAGAAGAAAGACTGCTGAGCGCCGATCAACGAAAGGAACAAGTGGAGAGACGTCGGAGACAGGAAGAAGAAGATCAGCAGAGGGAGATTCGTGAAGCTGAGGAGCATCGCCAGAGAGTCCGTCGATATGCAGAAGAACGGCGCCAACGAGAAGAGGAAGAACGTCAGCGAGACAGCAGTGGAGATGATGACTCGGATGACGACTTCGATCCCCAACAGGAGTCGGTACTCATGAAGCTGATTAGAGAGAACAGCCAGCAACGAGAGAGAAACGGAGATGACAGACCGACAACAACCATGCCTCGATCGACAAGGAAGACTCAGGTGCAAAGAAGACAGAGATCCGATGGCCAGTCCACGTCTAGTTTCACCAAGCCGCAGAATCGTCATGGACAGGGATCCAGCTCTGACCTTCCATCTCCGCCAATACCAAACTCACGATGCACATTATCCGACGAAGAACGCCAGTTTCGCAGAGCCATCGCGGCCGCAGAGGCATTTTTTGAACAATTGCCAAACATGAAGACAAACCTTGTTGTCAACAACAGCCTCCTTACAACCCAGGCGAGATTCGAAGATCTCTTCAAACAATTGAAACTCCAAACAGCCGAGCTGGCCCAACAGGAGGTTGACAATGGTGGGTACGATGGCGAAGTCGAGGAAGTGGAGTACGAGCAACCAGATGATGAACACGAGTACGAAATGCAAAACGAAACTGCACAAGCTGTTGGAGAGCCAGTGCAGATTCAAAGACCACGTCTGGACGCTGCCAGTGTTCGAATCCCAACCAACGAGGCCGAGTTCCAGGTAATTTTCATTGTCATCGAAGACTTCGCGTTTTTTGTTTTTTAACAAATCAACCTTCCAGGAGGATTTCCACAGGCAATTCAGGATGTTGGGGATGTCTCTCCGTATGGCTCATGGATCTGGAAACACAGCTCCAGGAAACAGTCTCGTGACACAGGTAATAAAAATCACCATATGAGATTATCTGTTTTTCAAATCTTCAATTTTTGCAGCGCGCCTCTGCAAATGAACCGATTCTCGATGTGGTTGTTGATCCACGTGTCGAAGAAGACGTGGCTGATGGGGAACATCTGGACGAAACGGACCAGAATCTGAATGGAATCCCGATTCAACCACGTACTGTGTCCGGATCTCCCAACGGATATCAGCCTCCGGAGAACCTTGTTCGTGGAGAGCTTGCCGAAGAGGAAATTGAAGATAATCATGGAGACCACGTGGAGGACGTGCCAATGGAAGTCGAAGTTGAGAGAGAGAGAGAAGTCGCCCAGATCGTCCCAGAAATCAGAGAGGAGGTTGAAGATGGTGAAGAAGAGGAAGTGGAAGGCGAGGATGAGTATGAGGAGTATGATGTGACAGAGAGGCAAAACGTTGTGGCAGCTCCACCGGCTCGCCCGGGAAGAGGAAAGGTGCTTGCTGTAATCACTCTAAGCGACTCCGAGGTAAGCAACCAAGTTTTGTGTCTTTTTATTTCAAAAAATGTCTTACAGGATGAAGCTGAGAAAGTGGTGGAACGTCGTCCGGATAACGTCAACCAGTGGATGAAGCAGGAACCTGTTGAGGAAGAAGAGGACGAGGTGCAAACATTGGAAGTTCAAGAGCAAGTGCAGGAGGTCCAAGCTCCAGTTGAGAGAATTCCGGCGGTTCGTGATGTTTCTCCAGGACATGGTCCTGGCACCACTCCTCAATACGCTCCAATCCCGTTCATGTACCAACCACCCCAGTTACTGTTCAACGGAGTTTTTGGATCCGCCAACAGAATGACAGCTGCTAATCAGGTAATATCTATCTAAAACCGACATAACTGTTTTTCAACAACTTAGTTCTTGCAGAATGGACAATGGGGTAGCTCCATGCCTTTCCAGTCGTTCCAAGCTCCCATGTTCCAACCACCTCGTCCCCATCTGGTCCCGGGATTCGGATTCCCCAACGGAACGCCTCCGTTCCAGGTAATATTCATTGTTGTTGAATACAAAGTTATCTGTTACTAAACTTTCCCGTTTTTGCAGAATCTTCCTTCTGGAAGTGGTTGGGCTCCACAAACGGGACAGCAGCCGTCGATGTTCCAACCACGCCAAGGAACTGGAATCGGATCGAGCTATCCCGGACAGAATCAGGTAATATTCATCAACGTCAAATATTAAGTTAGCTCTGTCTTTTTCAGCAGATAACATTACGAATTCAGACATAGATGGAAAAGATTCGTGTGTTATGAAAATTGTATACTTACAGAGTGGACACTCTCATCCTGCCGAGTTTGGAGGATCAGCTTTGAATGGCGGCAATAGATTTGCAGTCCAACCACAACCAGGCGCGGATAGAAGGCGAGCTGATGGAAACTTGGTAATATTCATTAACATCAATCATAAAGCTCTCTCTCTTTTTCAACAGATCGCACAAATGCTAGGGGAGCCACATAACGAAAGAATGAGGACGATCCAGGCAGATATGGAGGTAATCACGATTAATTTTGACAATTGCTCTAATTTTTAATTTTAGGAGCGTCGCCGACAAGCACAAGAGAAAGCCGATCGCAGAAGACAGCAAGAATCGTTCGGAAACGGAGGATGGGGAAGCGGAGGCGATGTTCAGGTAAACTTTTGATGGAGAATTCTTCATTTATCGGTTTTTATTTTCAGCGCGGACAATCAACCAGTGCGGTGGTCCCCCAATTTGAGCAGGATGTGATGGGTGGGCACTCTCATCGTGCCGAGATTGGAGGACAAATCCGAAACGGAGCGAATGGATTCGGAAGTGGTGCTCAGACTGGAAACGGTGTTCAGACTCAGGTATGATTCATCAACCTCAAATGCTTAGTTCTCATTCTTTCTGAACAGATGCCAATGCGAACCCCAGACGAGGCAATGCGCGATTTCGATAACCGGACGATTGCTGAAATGGAGGTAATCACCACTGAGGTTGAATATCAAAGTTATGTTCATTTTGATTCTAGGAGAGGCAGCGAAAGAGACGGGAGAAAGAGGAACAAGAACGCCGAGCAGCCGCCGATGGATCCAATAATGGAGATGCACTCTACGAAAGAATCAGAAAGTTCCATGAAAGACAGGAGGTAATCACTATTCGTTTTGACAATTGCTTGCATTTTTTCATTTTAGGAGCGTAAACGAAAGGAACAAGAGAAAGCAGACCGCAGAAGATGGAGAAGCGGAGACGGTGTTCAGGTAAACAGATTTGGTGAGAAAGTTTTCGATTTATTGGTTTCTAATTGCAGCACCGCGGAGAGTCGAGCAGTGCCGTGGTTCCCCAGATGCATTTCGAGCCAGATGTGATGGGAGCACCTCGTTTGGGATCAGCGAACCGAGCTGCAAATCGGGTAAGACACAGCAATGGAGAAGTTTGTTTATTTATCAAGTTTGAATACTTGCAGCCAGGAGAGTCGAGCAATGGCGTGGCTAGGCACGGCCTATCTGCTCAAGAGATGGAGGAGCGGCGTCGTCGTCGTGAGAACACCAGGAACCGATTCCGGAACAGATCTAATGCCGCGGTCGAGGTGATTGATGTTGACGATTCAGATGTAAGTGACTGAAACTGTGTTTTTCAAATTGAAAATAAAACATGTTACAGGAGGAACAAGGAGGTGGAGCTGTGAACGGGGACCCCAAGCAAGAAGAAACCGAGTAGATCGAAGAGATTATCGTTCCTCTCTAGGCTCTTACAGCATCATGTTCATTCTCTCTCTTTCCCATTTTGTTTAACTCTCGTTTCTTCTTTAATTATCATTGTCTTCTTTTTCTATCCATCTTTTTTGTTCTTTTGTACTTACACATTGTTTTGAGTATCATATCAAGTATTATCCATTCAACTTTTCTACATTATATCGAGTATTATAACGTTGCTTTACTTTTCTTATTGTTCTCTTTTATTTGATCTTCATTGTTTCTTATGTTTTCTCATTTATTTTGTCATTTTACTGTTGTCAAATGTTGTTTGTGAAAAATAAAAACAGTCTTCATTTCGAGACTCTCCAAAAGTAAGAATACTTGTTCTTTTTTCTTTCATTCAACAAAAATGGAACGGAAAGCTTTTGAGTGTTCAGCGGAAAATGAGAAATGCATTGTGTGCAAACACCGAGTACGCAAAAGGAAACAGAGTGCATCACATTTGACGACAATCAAACATTTCCTGGCTTTTTCTCGTTGCATGCAGATGCAAAATGTTATGGCAGCTCCACACGCTCAACCTGTTGAGGAAGAAGAGGTTCAGATCATCGAAGTTGATGATGAGGACGAGGTGCAGATAATAGAAGTTGAAGAGCAAGAGCGGGAAGTGCAGGTCCACGCTCCAGTTGAGAGAAATGCGGCGGTTCGTGATGTTGGTCCATTACATGGTGCGGGCAGTGATCCTCCGAACCCTTCAAACCCGTTCATTTTGCACCGACCATCCCAGCCACAATTCAACAGAACGACTGGATCGGCCAGAATGCCAGCTAGTCAGGTAATATTCATCGACGTCCAAAACCAAAATCCCTGTTTTTCAACAATTTAGTTTTTGCAGAATCCACAATGGGGCAGCTCCATACCTTTCCGGAAGCCGTCCCAAGCTTCTATGTTCCGAAAACAATTCAGCCAGGGAATCGGATTCCCCAATGGAACGCCTCCAATCCAGGTATTATTCATTGTCGTCAAACACACAATTATCTGTTACTAAACTTTCCCGTTTTTGCAGAATCGGCCTCTCAGAAATGAAGTGACTCCACAATTGGGACAGATCTCGATTTCCAAACCAGAAATACGAATCCCACCCGCGCCCATCGAGTACGTTCGAAAGCAGTATGCAGAAATGAAGGTAATCTCCATTCAGTTTGACAATCAAATTCATGTTCTTTTTGAATTCAGAGACGCATCCGAAAGCTGCGAGACGAAGAGTATCGCGAAGAACAAAAACGCAGAGCGCAGAATGCTACGAATGGTGGCGACAATAGAAGACCGACGATGAGAGCTGAAGATCAGGTAATTATACATTAACAACAATGATAAAGGATATTTTCAGCGTGACCACTCTCCTAATGCCGAGATCAGAGGACTAACTCGGAACGACGTCGTTGAATTCGAAAATGGGAGATCAAGTGCAGATAGAATGCCAGCTGCGGAAGAAGAGGCACTTGTTGGAAGAATGAGGAAAGTCCGTGAAGGCATAAAGGTGATCACAATTCACTTTGACGACTGCTTCCATTTTTTTTATTTTAGGAGCGTAACCGAAAGGCAGAAGAGCGCAGGAAACAACAAGATGCGAACTCGTTTGGCAACAGAGGATCGGAAAACGGAGGCAGTGTTCAGGTAAACAGATCTGATGAAAAAGTTCTTTATTTATCGGCTTCTATTTGCAGCTGCGTGGAGAGTCGAGCAGTGCCTTGGTTGCCCAGATCGATTTCGAGCCAGATGTGATGGGAGGACCTGGATTCGACAGTGGAAGAAGCCGAGCTGCAGATCGGGTGAGATACAGCAATGGAAAAGTTTTTTACACATCAAAATTGAATACTTGCAGCTCGAAGAGTCGAGCAATGGCGTGGCTCGAAACGACCAAACTTCTCAAGAGGCTGTGGAGCGACGTCGTCGTCGGGAAAACACCAGAAACCGATTCCGGACAAGAACTGATGCCGAGGTAGAAGTGATCATTGTCGACGATTCGGACGTAAGTAACTGAAATCTGAGTTTTTCAAATTGAAAATGAAATTTGTTACAGTAGGAACAGGGTGGTGCGGGGCAATGAGCTTCAACTAGTCCCATATTCCTGATTCACATTTCATTCACATAATACTGTCCTCCTAGCTTTTCTCTAAGTTTCCCTCTAGCCTTTTATAGTTTCATCACATCATCTCTTTCCCTTTTTCATCAACGCTTGTTTCTTCTCCAATTATAATTATTGTCTTTTTCTATTTATCCTTTCTGTTTTTTTCTTGTTCTTTTCTACTTTACCTTGTTTCGAATATCATATCGAGTATTATCCATTTAACCTTTTTACATTTTTCTAAGTTTTATGACTTTGCTTCACTTTTTCATCGTTTCCTGTTATTCGATCTTCATTGTTTCTTCTGTTCTCTTATTCAATTTGTCTTTTTTGTTGTTGTTGTTGTTGTCAATTGTTTTTTGTAAAAAATAAAAACCTCTTCATTTGGAGACAATTAATTGTGTGCAAACACCGAGTGCGCAAAAGGGAACATAATGCAACGCAATTGACGACAGTCATACACACTTTCCGACGGATTCTTATCGCGTTTTTGTCTCTTTTAAGCTAGTTCTAACTTGAAATTCTCTCTGTTTTTGTGAAAATCGAATAGGTGATCACTTATTCTTGCAGTGAAACGTCGAAAAACTCCAGGTCGCTCGAGGAAACACCAAATAACGATGTCAGATGTCAGCACAATTCGTCCGATGAAAAAAGACGGAGACTATGTTTTTCAAAAGAATTCCCGTTAGTTTTCATTATAAAACATCCAAACAAACAGGTACTTCGAAAAAAAAACTTGTTCATTTTACCGGCAAGACCAACTAAGAAAAAACCACAAATTATGTACACGTAAACATTAGAAAATGACAAGAACACATGAAAAAAATACCGAACTAGGAAAACTGACATGATAAAGCCCATTTGACAACCCATTCTGATACACCCCACTTTTCAAAATTAAAATTTCCTTTCTGAAAACAACATACTAATTCGTTTATAGGAATCCCCAAAACTCGGCATACAACTTCTTCGCAGCTCTTTTCAAATGGAAGTAATCAGTGAGCCGCACGTCGTCGAACTCGAGTCCCGGGTTCATGGCAATGTCGGTCAACAACTCGCCGGTGATTCCCTTGTCGCCAATGAATTCTGTGCACTCCGGAAAGTTTGAGACGTTTTGCTCAGCCCACTCGACAACCTGGTCGTTCTGAAAGTCAAGTTGTTCTTCTTGAAATGATGTCAAATGCTTACTGTCCATGTTCTGAAGTCTCTCGGAAAGGACGATGGGTAGACTGATCGCGGTTCGTTGAAGAACTGAAAGGAAAGAATCAATAAATATCATAAATTTCAGATCACTTACCGCTGGCGGAAGTCTTCCAGTGAGGTCGTATGGCGCGTCTTCCAGTCTTGGCCTTTTGGCAGGAGGTTCAGCCTCAGACGAAGCGATTTCCGGAGAAGCTCGAAGAGACGGAGGTGAAACCGATGGGATTGGAACTGGAACATTCCGCGCTTGTGGAAGAGATGCATGTAGAACTGGAGCTCTCCGAGTCAAAGGCTGTGATGCTGATGGTGTGGCAGTTTGGACTGAAGCAGCTGCAACTGGAGTCCGTGGAGCCAAAGCAGTTGGAACTGTAGCTGGTTCAATCAGTTCTGGTTTCGCTTTCACGTTTCCTACGACCTCCTGCATTGGCTTGTCCTGTAAGAGTCATTGAAAATAGAGAGACAAAGAAATAGTTACTTACGTCATTTACTGTGATAACCTCGATCGGGCCTATTCCAAGTTCCAATTTAAAACGATTCGGAGGTAGTGAAGCGGGAGCTGTTCCAGTTTGAACTGGATCAGTTGAAGACCATTGAGCCTCTCCCGGATTAGATAGAGCAGGAGCCCATGGAACAAGCCCATCGAACACAGGTGAGATTTTGGCGGTCCGGACTCGAGGTTCCAAAAACTCTTCTGCAGATTGTACTGGCGCAGCAGAAGTTCCTGGCATGAATCCAGGTTGCCAAACTGAAGCCAGTGGATCTTGAACTGGACCTGGAGGAGAGAAAGAAGACGACGACGCAACTGATACCGAATCTTCTCGGAGCAATGGTTGTCCCAGAATAGGTGGGGTTCTTCTTAAATACTCCAAAATGACTGTGGATCTATCGGAAGGTTTCGGAAGGTCCATAGACCATTCTTCTTCCTCCAAAAAGCCAAGCAGTGGCTTTATCTTCTCGCAGTCCTCACCCCATTGATAAGGGTCCCTTCCGATAAAGCCACTGTAGTTGATCTCTTCATGAGCACGTTCCTTCAACATTTTCATGCAATCGAACTGTAAAAAATGAGGTTGTTTTAGTAGTTTTGAACTCGAAAACTCACTTGCAACGGGCTCAAGTTGTATTTCCTCCGGAAAGCCTCAGACCTGAGCGGGTTCCAGTATGGAATTTTCTTCAGGACTTCATAGAATCGATCCGCTATGATTTTCGGCACACGGCACCGCTCTTCCTCCCCTGCATGTCTGCAGACATCGCAGAAGTCAAGAAAATCGCGGTAGTCCGAAATCTCAAGCTCAGTGTATTGCTCTACGTATTTGAGTTGAAAGGTCTCTTGATCCAACCATCTCATGCGATACTCTTCCATCTTCAAAAGAGAAACATTTTTAGAAAAAAAAATCAAAACTCACAACTTCTTCAGTTGTTCCGTTCTGCTCGCACCAATTCTTCAACTTGTTGCAGCACACGTTCCTCTGTTCTCCTAGGAACGTGTACAGCTTCTTTTTTAACTGTCCTTTTGAGAAGACGGGAACCAACGCATCCGTGTTCTCACAGTCTTCTCCGGGTGTGTATGGGTCACGTCCTTCGTAGTCAACTACGGGCTGGCGCATTTCCTGGGAAATCCACATCCGGTTGAACTGAAAAGAGATATTTGTTTTTGATATTCGAAAACTCGTAGGCTTACTTGGACTGGGCGCAGAAAGAATTTCCTTTGGAACGCGTTGATTCGTTCAAGGTTCCAGTGTGGCACTTTTTTGAGAATTTTGATGAACTTGTCCCTGATGATGACTGGGACATCAATAGGAACAAGGTCAAGTCTTTTCTCATACTTCCGAAGAGGTCGACAGAGGCCGCATCTGCTAAAATACTCTTGGTACTGGTCAACCTCCTCCTTCGAGTAGATCTGACGGAGTTCTTGTCGTTCCAGGTCGTTTACTCCACAAAGAAAACTGCTCACCTGAAAATCACAAAAAATATAGATAGTTTGTTTTGAGACTCACAGCTTCGCAGTGGGTGTGATGATCTTTAGCAAACTTCCTCTTGTCTCGTCTGCACCAGTGTTTCAGCTGCGTTGTGTGGATTCTGCGGATTTCCAATTTGAGTCTCTCCATGTGTTCAAAATCGGGTTCTCCGTCGTCACTCTGTACATCAAAACGCCCGATTTCCTGCGGCTCTTCGATCCTGTCTTCTTCTAAGCCATTCCATTCGTCATGTGATTCCGCGTAATCTCCAGATTCTGCGTCTTCTATGTAGATACTTTGCTCTTGATCGTCTTCCTGCTCCATGTCTTCTTCCTCCTCTTGTTGTTCTTCGTGATTCACGACAGCATTCGGTCCTTTAATCGACTCCGCGTCCATTTCTTGTTGGTTTTCTTCCTCTTGGTCCTCCTCTTCTTCTTCATCATCCGATGACAGTGTGTGCACTGGAACTGGATGAGTTCGAGATCTTAGAGCTGTCACATGTCCTCGTAATGCCGTAGCTACTACTGTAGTTGGAGGAGCTTGAACTGGTGGAGCCAATGGAGATTGCCCCGAGGCAGGTGCAGCAAGACGTTGTTGCATGGGAATCGGTGGAGTAGTAGCTTGAACTTGGCGAGAAATCGCTGTCGATGATGATTGATTTGGAGCACCTTGTCTCATTGATGTTGTTGCACCCTGTGTAGTGTTCTAAAAAGATTCCAATTGATTTTTTTCTGTCAGCTATAGTGAAAGTTACCTTCTTGATTCGTCCGATTCTCTGAGTCGAAGCAGTTCCTCTTCCCCGAGCAGAGTTCTTCTTGGCCTCGGCCTTGCGGCGTTTAGCTTTTCTGACGGCCGCTTTCTTTAGCCTTTCGCCAACTGAGAAGAATTCTTTTCTTGTTTTGAATAATTTACTCTAAAAACTTACGAATTTCCATTTGTTTTTCGTATATCTTTTTATACTCGGTGCGAAATTGTTGAACGGCCGGGTTCCTCGTTCGACCAGTAATATTGGAAATCGGTTCCCAAGTGTATTCATTGTATCCTTTCCAGTAAATGGCGAACTGCACCTCTTCGTATTTCACTCTCATGTGAATTATTTTATCAATCTATAGAAAAACATGAATTTTTTCTCGATAATTCTCCTTCAAAAACATACTTCGTAAATCTGATTGCTTCCCATTTCGATTGGTTAGATAGATCCAGAATAATCGGCAAAATTGTGGGTCTGAGTAGAGCGAGAAGAGTCGAGCAATTTTTGTGTAAAAATCAATGTGGCGGCAACGTGTTTTGCTCTGTCCGCAAACACCGACCACAATGCGGACTCAACGGCACACACAATTCTCGTGATTTCGCAATGGTTTTCCACCTGGAAATACGATTTTCCAAAGAGTTTCGCCGGAAATTAGAGAAATTATCTTCAAAAACAGAAAGATGACGAAAATTTCTTTCAGGTGGACGTTCAATTCACGAAAATCGACGCGGAGAAAGCGAAAAACGAGAGAAACAGCGAAAAACCGACAACAAACAATTTCAGCGGGGGCAAATCGACGTTTTAGATAAGTTCCTGTTATTTTTCTGTTCGACAGTACAAAACGATGCTTTGTGGTCACTTTTCAGGCAAACAGCGGGCAAATCGACAGAAGACGAGCAAATTTCTGGAATGAAGTCGATGCTTTCCTACCAGAACATTGACTGCAATCAGTATGGCAATTTCATCAATTCCAAGTCCTTCAAACTCAATGACATCTAGTTGAATCTGTGCCTCTATTGAATTGGCCTCATTTGATCATCTGGACAACTATTACTACGACGGGGAGAGCAAAAGTTCCTGCTAATTTTTGTGGTTGGAGACAAGATCATTCTCTTGTGTGTTTTTTTTTTCAAATCGTACAACATTTTTTCGAAAAGAAAACTGTATTGGGCGAAAAAAAGAGAAAAAAAACCAATTGAAATATGACAAACGCAAAAAAAAAAACAAAAAAACAAACTGAAAAAACCCATTTAACGATTTTACGAATTGATCCGATGTCCACCCATTCCAAGCACTTTTCTTCGATCGATTCTTTCCCTCAATTGCTTCCATTCGAACTGCTACTTCCCACGAGATCCCGGGCTTTCTGTAACAACGGGAAAGTTATGAAACAGAAAACTCAGGCTTAAACGCCGATGATAATTACCTGAACCGCAGGAGTGGATCGTTTGGGTGCTTTGATGAAATGAACCCATCTTGTTGGAAGAGGATCTCGTTGAGGATTAACCACATCAGAGAAATACAGATCACCCTCATCTCCTCGGGCTAATGCTTCACGTGTTTCAGAATCTGCCCGGCATATTCGTCGCACCAGATCAGAACCTGCTTGAAAGAGTCCTCCAGATGTAGTCGGTGTTGGGCCTCGTTGGAACGGTGACGGTGCACGAGAAGCAGCAGGACTCTGTCGAGACGAATCCGGCGAAGAAGACACTCGAGCTCGACGAGCCGCCAACCCCTTTACGGTCTGAAAAGATTCTAGGTAAAAACAGTTGGTCTACTTGTGTTACAACCTTGGTTCGATCGATCTTCTTGGCAGAGGCTTTCTTGGCCTTATCTCTGAGGCGCTTGGCCTTTTTCGTAGCTTTCTTCTTGCGCTTGCAAGCTGAAAAAAGTGTATTTTCATGTTGAAAAACTTTAATTTTTGAAAAACTTACAGAGCTTCATCATCTCGGCGTATTTCTCTGCGAAATCGCGACGGAAGTCTCGAACCGCCTGATTGGCAGTTCGGCCGGTGATGTTGGAAAGGGGCTCCCAAGTAAACGTGCCGTACCCTTCCCACAACACGGCGAACTGCACCTCCGAATCCTTGACTCGCATATCCATGATGGATTGGATCTAAAAAACATAATTCACCTTAAAACTACTCGTTTAAAAACTCACAGCGTATCGTCTATTGCTAGACATTCTGATGAGGTGGAGGAATGCAGAACGTAGCAGTGGATTTTGTGTCTACGATGAGCAAAAGTAGGGGTTACCAGGGTGTGTGTGCGTGTAGAAATCGATGCCGGCGATACGTCGTATGCGTTCAAAAAACGTATTGTACGCAAACACCGAGCGAAATGTGTGCAATGCATCACGTTATACGACCGTTCTGCCCGTTTCGCAATGCTTTCTTCCACCAGGAAATCGTCTTTTTTTCAGCTAATTTACTTGATATTTTGACTGAATTTCATACTTTATCAGAGAGATAGCATTATTTTCTTGCAGAATCGCCATCGATTCTTGTTCATCGACGCTGAGGAAGCTGTAAACCCCGGCTACAGGTCAAGTATTGAGAAAAAAATTGCCAACGACGTTCTTTCGATAGTTTAGATAAGTTTTCATTGTTATTCCTGTTGAAAATTACAAAATGATGCTTTGTGGTCACTTTTCAGGCAAAAAGCGTTCAAATCGACAGGAGACAAGGCAATTTCGGGCAAATCAGCAGTGGTCTTGCAACAATGCTCATTTTCGGGATTCTATTGCGAATATTCGTGAGTCTTTTGTGGTTCAGATTAGCTCACCAAAAAACTGTCTGACTCTACGCTGCCTTTTCCAATCCGGAGCCAAATTGATCGAAAATATTCGCGAAAGGCGCGTTTTTATTGAGAAAAGTCGAAAACTGAAGCAAAATGAACAAGGAACTATTGAAAAAGGTCTAAAAACAACGAATTCAGAGCAAGGAGATCATCTGCGCCACCACATTGTCTTCCTCCACATCGTGCTCGTCTCGCTGGGGATGAATTTTGACGACATTCGGTCCGATCACAAGTTCGTCAGCGAGCGCCTGGCCACGAATGGGTTTTGAGGGATACTGAGCTGGATGACTATGAGACAGACACAGACGAGTGACTCCCTGGAATCATTCTACATGTGCGTTTTCAATTTTGTGCGTATTGCCCCTTTCTGGCTGCGATTTGGGCTGCAATGAGACTTTTTTGCTTTAGTGAGGTGTTTCTACCCCCGTCTCTCTCGAGTTTGTTGGCTCTCCTCGCGGCCATCTTTCTTAATTCTTCTACCATTTCGCAAAAGGTTGCTTCTCAAGAGAAATAATAATTTTCTAGGATTACTTTGTAGATTTTGGGAAAAAAAAACTCCTCGGAAAAACAGAAACAGAAGATTTTCTTGCAGAAACGTCATCCATGTGTGAGATTCAATGCAGAGAAGAATATGAAAAGCAGTGCGCAAAAAGATGATGCTACGTGCCCAGTTTTTCCGACGAACCGAGTCCAAATCGACCAAAAACCAACTCATGTCTTGAAAATCCGCCTTCATTCTGCGACAATGCCGATTTCCTGCTTCTCAATGAACAAATTTGTGCGTTTTCCTTTGTTTCAGATACGTCAGATCAAATTTGCTATGAAAAATAAACCAATTTGCAAAAAAGCTGTTGAAATCAATCCATCTGAACCCGACCCCATCCCTTCAAATGTCGTTCGAGCACTTTTTCCATTACGATTTATTTAGTAACAATTTTGAAAAACAACACAAAAACATAGATAAAACAGGAAAAAAGAAAATTTAGCTGAACCCATGAACTAGTAACAACTAGACCCTAATTCGAATCGATCACTTCAAACGTTTCCGTTTCGATGTTCAGCGGAATTCCATCCGTGGTGTTCGAGAGATCGTCGTCGGAAGTTTTTGCGACGACCTGACACGCAAAGAACACTTCCTTCTCAAAATTTCCGGTTATCTCCAACTGATTGACCTCGTCCGGAGTCACTCGGAAGCGAGAGCCTTTTGAGAAGTCCTCGTTTTTCTTGACGATGCGTCCATTCCAAGACACTTCTTGAATTTGAGACCTCCAGCCTTCCACAATGTCCAGCCTTCCCCAGCAGTCCTGAAATATTGAGATTATCTTGTTTGCGACAAACTTTAAAACACTTACGCCCTTAGGAATCTTCATGATAGTGTAGACAACTAGCGAGAACTCCGAAAGCGGCCTGAGCTGGACGTTCTTCAACTCGAAGATCATCTTCTTATCGGTTTCTGGGTCATAGAAGCGAAGAGGGCCGATGATCTCCATTTTGTCGTCATACCAGAACTCCTCTTTGAGGTATCTGGTGACGACGAAGTCCTCCATGGTGTCAGCGAAGTTGTCGAGTGTCTCCATGACTCGATCGGAGATGCGATCTCTGTAGAAGCACAAATAAGTTTTGAATATATTGTGCAGAATTGGTTGAAAATGGCACTCACCGGATTCCGTCGCTCCCGGCTGAGATGGTCAAGCTTTCGTGGCTGCCACCACGAGAGATCATCTGATTGACTACACGAGGACAATCGTGGAGAGCGGCTAGCTCGAGGAACGATCTTTCTTCCTGGTTTCTGTAGACTTTGAAATCACAACGGTTCTCGAGGTAGAGTAGAAGATCTTCCTAAAATTTGCCATTTAAAGTGAGCGGTTTCATTGGAAATCTTACGTGGCGCAGTTTCATGAGTAGTTCAATAAGGTCGTTGTAGTCGCGAACAGACCTGAGGAGCTGCTCCAACTGGGGCGTTTTCATATCTTTAAAGAATTCCATCAACTTGTTCCCAAACGCCGCTCGTTTCTCCTCAATATCTCGGAGCTTCATTGTTTTTCGAGCATCTTTCAGAGAATCTAGTTCTGCTTGCACTCGCTGAAATTATCAAGTTTTAAAATTAGCCGGTGAATTACGCTATGTACCTCATGGAGGAAGCGTTCATCAATTGGATCAGTCAGAATGGATGTTCTGACGAACGGAGGATTCCAGGGGACTGCCTGTTGTTCTACAACGGGAACCAGAGCAAGTTGTTCAAGTCCCGGAAGGATCATCGCAAGACTAAACTCAGGTTGATTTGTTGAAGATTCTGACGAAATCGCATCCCAAAAACTGTTGTCGTTCTCAAGTAGAAGTGAAGAAGGTGACGACTCTGATTGCTGATGCGGTTCCGGGCTAGGCGAGACTGATCGTTGTTGGTCATCAATCGGGGACCCGTACTCTTTTCTCCATTCAGCTATCACCTGAAAAAGTATACCACATTAAGAACAAAACCTGTAATACTAAAAACTCACAGATCGTGGGATCGATGGCGATCGCGAGAAATGGCGGTACACAGGTGAGGTGGTGAAGGAAGATGGAATGACATAGTATTCTTCTTCATCTTGCTCCAGAAAATCATCTGGAACAACCATTTCCGCCACTGGGTTAGCTGGCGCGGGAATTGGCATCAAGTAGCTGTTCTCGTGCTGATGATCCAGACGAGCCCGTTCATCTGTAGAGGTTCTCGACGGAATGTCCATTTGTGTCTTGGAAACCTGAAATATGCCTATAAAATTGAGCAAACCAAGAGCTCACCACCTCCGGAACAACATTGATTGGACTTTCAAACGGCGTTGCAGACAACTGTGGTGGGAACGATCTTGATTCCTCAGCATCATCTGGACGCAGTAGGTCACTAGAGTCTCTCGCCATGTCCCTCCGAGAAGTCAACTGCGACTGGTGCTCTTGTCTCGAGTGCTTGTCATCGTGATCAAAACTTTCAAGAGTTTTTCTTCTTTTCGAATCAACTTCTGAAGAGATGGCGGCATGATCATTTTGGTCCGCCACAATCCGTTCCGATGCGCTACAACGAGTTTGGACTTTCTTCTTTCTCGAAGACTGCTCTTTTCTCATGGCTTCCAAACTTTGCAGTTGTTCAACGGCTCGTTCTACACTTTCCACTCCATCAACTTCTTCAAACAGGGCCATGACTTGTTCCTGACTCAGTGGTTCCTCGTCGTCGATTTCAGGAACTTCAAAACTCCCAGAAGCTTCCAGACTTTTGAGAACTTCAGTAACTTCCGTATGAACCACCACAAGTTTCTCCAAGAGAAGTTCAATATGCTCCCACACCTTCTCCTCGAGGACTTCTGAGTACTGATTTTTCTGATCTTGGAGCCGGAATGCAGTTTGCGTCAAATAAGCTCTAGTCCGTGAAAGGAAGGTGTAGAGACCAGAAGACGGTGTTCGTTTTTTGGCAATCTCCGTTCGTTCCGTCAGAATTTCCAGCGCCGTCATCGCTTCTCCAAACGAGAAGTTAATCTCCATCTGCCATTCCGTAGTGCACTCAGGGTATAATGTGCGCATAAGTTCCATGACATGAGAAGAAGATCCGTCGTGGATCATTGGTGAAGAGACTTGCAATTCCTTTGAGGTTCTTCCTTTCAGATCATCGTTACTGGCGCGACGGGAGGAGTCATCTGATCTTTGAGCACAAGAACGGGACTTTCCGTCATCTCTTCTCTTGATTCCTGTAAGAAGAAAAGCTTACACTATCTCGTTTTCCACTGTATATCTCACTCACTTGTTTTCGGCTGGTCATTCCGGACATTCGGAACCTTGTCATCAGAGTTCCCGGCGAGCTGGCTTCCTTGAGAAGGTGCATGAACAGAAATTGTTCCGTTGTCAGCCTATAAGACTTGTTGAATTAGATTCGTTCTGAATTTTTTGCCTCTTACATTAGTGTTTGGCGATTTTCTTGAAGATGTCGATGATCCAGAGAAAATGGGGTCGCTTTTTGGGCACTCCTTCTGACGAGTGTGCTTTGGAACAAGTGTTGAAGCTATAGAAACTTTGATTTCCGAGCCATTCTTTTCAAGCATTGGCTCCTCGCCACCGTCATCGGCCTTGGCTCCATTGTTTGGCGGCGGTATCTCGATTTCGTTCTTTCTTTCCTTTTCCAGCTGATCTAATACAGAATTCAGGGAGTTCCTCGTGTACCGTTTTCCTTCCAAATGAAGGATTGGAGCAAGTGCCTTAGGCGAAGGAGCAGGTGGTGCCGTCTTCTTTGCTGGCAGAGGCTTCTGCTTTCCGCTTGTTCCAGAATCGGATTGCTTGCCTCCCTTTTCTGAAAGATAGCAAATTTTTGTTTTATCCTATTTTTTATTTTGACACTTACGTTTTTCTAAAGCATTTTTATACTTGATCAAATTGCCTTTGCCAGCTAAGAACTTGGCAAGGGCAAGATTCTTCCGTCCTCCCAGAAAATTGGCCAACGTCTCCCACGTGTTCTCCTTCTTACTATAACCCTGCCATTTGACTCGGAACTTGACCACATTATCAATCAGGTTCACGTCCAACACTTTCTCCACCTAAAACACAAACTTTTATAGAAAAGGCTCGAAAAAAGTACTTACAATGTAGGACTTCGGTTTACGACGACCCATGTTGGTTAGAGGAATCCAGAGTTGTTGATAGCGAGTTTATCTGAAAAGAAATCTTAATTTCCTGCAAAAAGAGACGGAAATGTGAATGAGTCTTAGTGTTTCTATGAAAATTTTTGCTAGAACTTCACAAATCATCAGTTTTTTCCTTGAAGTTGATCAAATCACAGAAAAAACGGGATAAAAACAACAAAAAAAATGGCAGAATCAGAAAGAGAAGAGAACAGATGCCTGTTGGCGCCAAAGTGATCGGGGACTAGTGTTTGCTAGGCCAGCCCCGCCCTTTCAAAACTCGGCCGTCTCATTTGAAGGTGTTTTTTTTCGAAAAAAAAGCGGTATTTTAGACGAAATTTTTTGCTGAAAAAAGTCAAAATTTGAGATTTGTCATTAGAAACACAGATTTCGGTGGCAAGATTATTTCAGGCTCCGGGAACCTGAAAATGAAGTTTTTTGAAAAATACGTGGCCTAACTTCCAAAAACCAAGGTTTCTGCGGCCGCGAAAGATGATTGGACACTCAGCGCTAAACCCACAACGCTGAATTCCTAGTCTACTGTCTCTAGGCAATCACAGCCAACCGGAAAACTATGCCGCCCTTTTTCGAAAAAAAAATCAAAATTAGCCCCGAATTTGATTGAAAAACTAGGAATGTCACTTGAAAATAGGCAATCAAAAACAGCGCAAAGCTCCATTCAGAAGAAGAAAAGAATGGAGAACAGAAGAAAAACGCAGAAACTCGTCGCAGAAAACAGGACAAACAATAAGAATGGAGTGCTGTAGCATTGAGGGGAATGTTTGGTGATGCAAATTTTTATCGATGGGTTCTCAGGAATAAACTTTCTTGTTCTTTCTGCTTGGGAGACGTTTGTGCATTCAAAAAGAGGAGGAAAATGAAAAGAGTTTGAGAGAATGTGAACCAGGAGAAGGGAGGGCACCAGGAACCTCTAGGAACCACTCGAATATAGCAATATCGGATTTCCAAACTTACCAAATCGGTTTTACCTCAAAATTTAGGCCGTACTTTTTACCGAAAAGTCATGATAGAGTCACAAATACACGCAAAGGAAGCACTCATAAAAAATCATTGCGACAAAACAGTGACATGATAGCCGCCAAGACAAGTGTCTTCGTACGCATGTGCGGTCGCAATTAGCTGCTCGGACCATTTCGTGCTTTGTTAAAAATACTGGATCTGGGTCATTTATACTGTTTTTGGTCATTCAATAAAGGCGACAATGTGTTTTTTCATCACCATGGTTCTCAAAAAGCATGAGTCAGCCGGATGGATGATCAGCTGAGAATTCATCGATTTCGAAAAATTGTTGTGATTATGGTGCGTGCAAGTTTGATGAGCACTCGGTCTCGGTCATGCACATCTTCTCGACACATTTTTTAACCCGTAGTATCCAATACATCGGGAGCAAAACTACTGTTCTTGAACTGATGATCTGAAGAAAGTTTTCCTTTGCCTACGCACTCTTCGTATGTAGTTTGACTTGAGCAGCTTCGGGACTTTAGACTATCGTAGATCAGACAAGTGTTTTGTTGAAATTTAGCAGACTATAGGTGGTTTAGCTCTCAAGTTTAGCTGGTTAGCATCCTGGGAAATGGTCTGAATGTAATCTCGAATATTTATTGAGAGGAACAGTTATTTTAAAAATGGGAGCGGAGATGAGTAGGGGCGGATGGATTTCAAGGAAACACAGGAAATGAAGGGCGGAAGGAGCAGTCGGTAAGAAAGGGAGATGAAGAGAGATAGCATATCAAGAAAAGGTATGTAAGAAGACGTCATATCACAGAATTCGTGGCGGAAGAGAAGCGGTTACTATTCTGGAAGAAGCGGGAATGCGTCAAACAAGAAGTATTGGACTACAAAGCGAGAAGAGCGGATGACGGAGTTGAAAAGTCGTTTCTAAGCGGTGAAGAACTCAATTTCATTCGTGTCATCCAACTCGATGGGGGTGACGTTCTTCTCACTTGCTCTCGGAGGGATGTTGCAAAAGGTCTTGGTGCACCAACAACGTGTGGTAAACTCCTGGTTGTGGTTCAGCTGTAAACATAAATTTATTCTTTTTTCCTCGGAAAGCCAAATGAGATGCAACTTACAGAGCTGGAGCAGCCATTGGTCGTGGTGGGGTCGGGTAAGGGACCAGAGACTCCCCAGAGCTCGGATTCTTCGGTGTCGCTGTTGAAACGTATTTCACAGAAAGTGAAGTGGGCTTCGGACCGCTCGTAGTCTTCTCCAATTCCAGTGAAGCACTGGATCTCCGGTCCTTTGGAGTTTGCGACGGTGAAGAGGGTGGCTGAGAAGACGAGGATAACGAGAATGACGGAGGCCTTGAACATGACAATCTGTTCTGCAAAAGTTTCAAATGGAAAAGGTGATACACGAGAAGAAAAAGGACGAGAGCTAGACGGGCAAAAAACTTGTGTAGTGAAGCCTTTTAATGTTTTTCACTGCTTTTATAATCAGGCAATGCACTTTGCTCCGCCTACCTGCCCTTCTCTGCAACTACGCCACGCCTACATGCTCGCTAATTACATACTAAACTTTTTGAATAAGCTCGTGAGAGAAGTGAACTTTGCCGCTCCAGCTACATGTAGTTTGAGTTTCTGATCTGATCTCCAGAAGTGCTCTCGTTTTCTTCCATACATCATTATCTGTTTCGTTCTGATCTTCTGACTTGTATGTACATCGTTACTTGCATCTTTCCTTTTGATCCATTGTTATCCAGGCACCAAGAACCTAAAGTTCAGCGCAAAGTCGGCTTAGTGATCTGAAAACAGGAGTGGCAGCATTCTCTGAAACCTGAAAGTTGATTCTATTTTCATCTCAAGAGAACAACACTTTTTTCACAATCATTTATTGAAAAACTTGAATCTGTTGCAACAACCAAACGCGGAAAGCGAATCCAAAAGAATCAAAGTTTTACAAGTGCAGAATGATTGGGGCGGGGTGGGGTTATTTCAACAGCAGAGACGGGAAGGAGATTCTAAGAGAACAAAGTTAGGAAGAGGACGGGGAAGAGAAGACCTTGGAGTCTTTGACGTTCATTTGGACGGGAAGAAGAGTGGATCTCTGGAAGAAGCGGGAAGAGGGGGGGGGAAGTCTCAGAGGAGAAGTAAGGTAAGACGGAAGAAGAACGAGAATGATCGAGAAGCGGAAGGGCGAGGAGAGAAGATGGAACGAACGGAAGACGCGGATCAATCAGACTTGAGCATGAAGCTGTCGACGACGGCCTCAAAATCAAAGGGCTGGTAGTTGACGTCACGCATTCTGGGATGATTACAGCTGGTCTTGGAACACCAGCAGATTGTGGAAACATGGTGTTTCGAGTTCAACTGTAAATATCAACATATTAGTCTTGAGCCAAAAACCGAGTGATATAAAACTTACATGATGATCGCAGCTGTGTGTGATCGTCGGGAAGCCTGGAGTCATCAGTGACGAATCCGGAAGCGGACCGGAGTTTCCGCGCATCACGATGGAACCATCCTCCATATCGTACTCGATGCTGCAGTACGAATACTGCGCTTCGGACAACTGATGTTCCCCGGCGGTTCCAATGTGGCATGATACGTGGTGCGGCGGGTGCAGAGAGGCGGAGAGGCAGGATCCGACGATGGCGAGGGCGAGGAAGAGGAGAGAAATCTTGGACATCGTCGCAGAAGGGCCGCAGAAGGTGCAGAAGAGCTTGAAGATGCTGCAACAATTTCAATTGAAAAGAGCAAGGTAGAGTGGAAGAGGTGAGGAGAGGAGGCTGAAGAGGCTGAAGAGAGAAGGAGAGCTGAAGATATGACTCCCTTCACTGTTCCTACGTCTTTTATACTCACCTTTGACTCCGCCTACCTGTTCCTATCCAAAACCACGCCTACAAGATTACAGATTGTAGGTTCCCAAACTCCGCCTAGTTTGATCCGCCCACAGTCATGCGCCGGAGCTCATGACTGATCAGGAAGTAAAACAATGGAGGCGGGCCTGGCACGGGAGCTGGCACCTTGGCCCGGAACATCAACAACATTTTTGTTTTGACGAAAGGAAGAATTGGAATCGGAGGCAGATCAGAAAAGTGGAACTAAAGTCTTGTGCAAATAGGAGCTTAGAAGAAGGTGGCATGATTGGAAATCAAACTGTTATGGGAACTGTTGACTGTTTGAGGAGGTCTAAATTGAATTGGTCAAGGAAACTGTATTTCTGAATTCACGGTTTTGATTTCGAGGATACGGACAACTGGGCAGCGCTTTGTTACTCTCATACAGTTTGTTACAGTAGCAATTCTGTACCATTTTGATATGTCCTCCGTTTTCCATTCAGACTGTACTTTTCTGCACATCCATTATTCCGGCATCTGTAGGCCTTGTGTACTTTCAGAATCTCTGCGAACTGTTCAGAAAACTGAGTGGGTGTGAGCAAGAGTACAATACATAAAGTTCGCACAAGTAGCAATTTGAAGCCCAATTTTCAACCCTTTCGAAAAACATTCAAAAACCTTACAAAAAATTTTCACAATTACAGATCGCATACCTATCATTATCAGGAATTTTGTGCCGGTGAGTTCTCAAAAAATGTTGCTGATCTTTCTTCCATAATTTCAACCCACACATATCCCGCAGAACTTTGTAGCTTATTTGCAGATTTTGCAAGCTGATCTTAGAACCTCAAGGCGATCTTGAATCATGGAACGTGAGATCTAAGAAGAACTCTTCTTCGAGCGTCACACAGATTAGATCAGAACTCCTTCATTGTCCTTTAATCTGTTTCAAACAATGGCCGGGCTTCAGATCCGAGGACAAACATCTGACGTTCGGTGCAGGGCGTCATAGCAAGTAATCGTGGATACTGTAGCAACTCCCCAAAACCTTTTTTGTTTGATGTTCCCAATGAAAAAAGCTGCTTGGGCTACCGTAACCCGAAGTGACCCTAGCCTTTCCATCTATGTGTAGTTCGCCCTCTTCTGACTTTGACTCCTGATCTTCCTCTGGAGAAGTGCTCCCGTTTTCTTCCATACATCATCCTCTCTTCTATATCCGAAACTCGACGTGACCTGAACTTCTGCTTTATGCACATTGTCGCACGTATCCTGTCTTCTAATCCGTTGTTATCATACATCAGGAGCCAGTTTTCCGGGCAAAGACCGTCAGATTAGTGAACTGGAATAGGAATGGCATCATTCTCTTCGAACTTTCTTCTGTGATCTCTCTTCTTCATGTCATCGGTAGTTTCTGCTCTGTAATGGAAGCAAGCCAATTGGATTTGACTTATGTATCTAGAAATCGAAAGTGGACGTCGTCAAAGCCAGGTTTCTGTACCCAAACATAGAAGTATCAGTGAAGTATTGAAAGGTTTTGGGTTCCACCGATCTCTGGATCTGAAAAGTGCAGAACAAGTTTCACTTCCGGGTGCATCCTCCATGCTAATGAGTAATTATGTTTACTGGTGTCAGCCCGCATGATTTATTCAAAACTTTCCCACCCGAAACTTATGTTTCAGTTGAATGGAAATGTGGGAAGAGAACATTTCAAATCAGAAGGTGTGAATCATGGGGACAAAGAGAATTTTTTGAACATTTTGCGAAAAACTCTGATTTTGGTTTTCGTAGCCTACAACTACACTCTGGTGAGAGTTGAGTCAGAGATACAAACTAGAATTCAAAAATCTCCGAAAGCTCATGAATTGAGTAAAAATGTGAAGAAGACTACACTGCATTCTGAGAAGACAAGCTAGTACAGATTTGGTAGGGGAAATTTGTTACTCAAGATGTGCGTCCGACTACCTTATACTTCCCAGCAGATCTAACAACCTATGAGTTCACGAGAAGCCACACGACAGATTCTCCTTGATATCGTCAGTTCTAATCTAGTCCATTGTCCCCACGACTGACAAAGATTATAGGTAAATCTGGCTTCTATTGTTCTTTTCCAATCCCCGGATTCTCTACGTAGTTGACATTCAATTGACAGGTTTCTTTTATTTTGGCTTCATACGGTAGCTAAGAGTCTGCTGGACCTATCATTACAGCGGCATCTACCGTAATCCAACGGAGAGAAAATAAAAATGCAGTTCTCACAAACCGCCTCAAGATTTGCCTCAAACGGAGCGATTTATCTGTAGGATATTCGGTTTAGAAACGTGGGCTAAAATCCGGATTGGCGCCAAGGAACACTGGTAGTTTGCTCCAACAATCGCAGAAGCTAACAGTCACAACAAATCGCACCGAGAACGATTAGGATTGGAGCACTTGTGTTGATTGGAAATCAAACAAAAACAGATGGCATACACCGGATTTCAAAAACATGGGCAAAGATCTGACGGTTTATCATACAACTGGTGAATTCTAAATTCATATGTCTACACCAACAGTTCTTGCTCGAGGGTTGTGGAAGGGCCGTAGTTCCACTATATTTGTGTTTAATTGCAGGAGACATTGGGAAACGGGACACTGGGACCTTCTGACTTCGAGACCTGATCTTCTACCCAAGAAGTGTTCCCGTTTTCTTCCATACATCATCCTCTGTGCTATATCGGAACTCGACGTGACCTGATCATCTGCTTTATGCACATTGTCGCACGTATCCTGTCTTCTAATCCGTTGTTATCATACATCAGGAGCCAAATTTCCGGGCAAAGACCGTCAGATTAGTGAACTGGAATAAAAATTGCATCATTCTCTTCGAAATTTCTTCTGTGATCTCTCTTCTTTACGTCATCGATAGTTTCTGCTCTGTAATGGAAGCAGGCTAGTTGAATTTGACTTATGTATCTAGGAATCAAAAGTGGAAGTCGTCAAAGACAGGTTTCTGTACCCAAACATAGAAGTATCAGAAGGTATTAGAAGGTTTCGGGTTCCACAGATCTCTGGATCTGAAAAGTGCAGAACAAGTTTTACTTCCGGGTCCATCCTCCATGGTGTCAGCCCGCATGATTTATGGAAAAATTTCCCACCCGAAACTTATGTTTCAGTTGAATGAAGTTGTAGAAGAAACTTTGCAGATCAGGAGGTATGATTAATGGGGACAAAGAGCATGACAATCTTTTGCACAATTTCCTGCAAGGTTCTGATTTTGGTTTTCGAAGCCTACAACTACACTTTTGCAAGAGTTGAGTCACATACACCCAGGGAAGAAATCGTAAAACTGACAAACACCTCTGGAAAAGAAAGTTCAGCTTAGATTTGCACGTCATTTGTGGTGACTCTCTGATGATAAAATGTGCGATAGACTGTCCTTCATTACTGTATCTCTCAGCTCAAAAATCTAATGACCTCTGAGGTCATGAGAAGCCATACGGTGGATTATCTTTGTTATCGTCAATGCTAATCTACTCCATTGTCCCCCCGGCTAACAAAGATTATAGGTAAATCTAGCTTATATTGTTCCCTTCAAGCCCGGATTCTCTACGTAGTTGACATTCAGTCAACGGGCTTCTTTTGTTTCGGGCTTCATACGGTAGCAGAGAGTTTGTTAGGCCTATCGACATAGGATCCACCGTAAACAGACTAAAAGAGAAAACGGATTGATGTCATCACAAATCGCCAGAAGATAAGAGCACATGTTGATTGGGAAAGCGGCCAAGAGGTTTATCTGTAGGATTTTCCGTTTAGAAACGTGGGCCAAACTCCGGATTGGCGTCAAGGAACGGTGGAGCACTCACAACACAAATCGCACCGAGGGAGATTTGGATTACAGCACTTGCGTTGATTGGAATTCGAGAACGAATAGATGGCGTTCCGGTTTTTTAGCTTAGAAACGTGAGCTAAGATCTGAAAATTTATCAGGGAACGAGTGAATTCTGAACCCATGTATGTTTACAGAAACAGTTCTTGCTCAGGACTTCTTGTTCTTAAAAGACTGTGAAGTTAGGGTTTGTTGTGCCAAGAACCCTAGCATTCCACGAGAAAGTTTTTCTTTCTTTTTAGAGTAGATTCGAGTTAGATGAGCACCCGGATCACATGGAAAACTTTTGTTTTCCAGTCACGCACCTATCCCCAAGACTACACTCTGTTTCAGCTGATTGTTGTTCAGTTCCCCCGAAAAGCAAAAACAAAGATTCTGAAGTTGAAGTAATTAGGGCAGTGATCTGAAAAAGTCTTCTTTCACATCTCTTCAACTCGTGTGTAGTTTGTCTTGGGAAGAAGAAAAGTTTTAGGAATGAGAGCAGTTGCAAAACTAATTTCACTTTGTGTGATAATTCCTGGGAATTTGAAGCACTTCCAGGCTTAGGTCTGATTCACTGATAACTGACGGGAGCTGGCTGGTTAGATTTTACAGTGTTCACAGTGTCTGAGAGTATCCCATTCGTCACCAATTCCATGTCCTGACGCCTTGCAGCAAACGTCAGATGTTTGTCCTCGGATTTGAAGCCTGGATATTGTTCAAAACAGATTAGATAACAATGAAGGAGTTCTAATCTAATTCCATAAGATACGTAGAAAAGAGTTTTTCTGAGATCTCACGTTCCATCACGTTCTGAGATCCTTCCAAAACTCTAAGATCACTTCCAAATGTTTGCCAGGCTGGACTGTATGGGAACTTAGTTAGCCGAAAATGTTATGGAAGAAAGATCAAGAGCAGTTTTTGTCAACAAACCGGCCGAGTTTCCGGTAATGATAATGTGTGCTGTATAATTTTCGAAAGGTTTTTGAAAGGCATTTGCAAAAGTTTTCGAAAAGGCTTGAAAAGTGGTTTGAATTGCTACTTGTGACAAATGTCAACCTTCTTCTTTGACTTCTTCTCTTTCTTTGACCATGCTCTGGCGAGAGGATCTGTGTACGGAACTGTCTTGGATGTAAGTGATTCATCTCCTTGTTTTGTGAGCAGAACCTCAGTTCAAGATCGGGTACATTTCGTGTTTTTGAGTTGACTTGAGTTTTTGTCCTGTGCACGTTTCCGCACGGGTTCCGATTACTAATCTGTTGATGCTCAGTCTTCCATACATCAAGAGCATAAACTTCATTTAGTCAGAACCGCTTCTTGCACGTTTCCTAGAACTTTTCTTGCTGATCAAGTACAGACGGGAATGCAGGTTTTGGCATTCTCACCTCACAAAGAGAGTCAGTAAAACAAAAGCATTCCCGATGGGACAGTGGACCACAGGAATAAGCGTGTTCCGTTTCTCACTGACTTGTCAAACAAAGAGCTGCTAGAAAACTTTTTCAGGTTGTTACTAAGTGTCCCAATCATACTAAGGTTTGGAAGCATTCCCTACATTATCAGTTTCCAAGTCAGCCATCTACAACATCACCTGGAAGCCGTGGCCCGAAAATAAAATTTTTCCGACATTAAAATGTTCCATTCTATCCTTTGAGTCGTTAACTCAGTTACTGACGACATCGGGTACATTTCATGTTACTGACGTGCCACTATCTGCTGACCTGTGCACGATTCTACATGTTTCTGACTTCTAATCCGGTGATGCTCAGTCTTCTATACGTCAAGAGCACGAACTGCATTCAGTCAGAAGAAGTATTCTCTAGTTGAGAAACTGGGTTCATTCAGGTAATGGGATCGAAAAACGATATGAACAACGATTTGATGTAAGAATACAGTGTTATTTGCACAGCTGCGGTCACAGGAAGCCCCACAACTGTCAAGAAGCCGGTCGTTTCCCGTGTTTCATGGCGAAAATAGCTGTGGAACACTCGTTCTATTGTTCTAGAATACGAATTCTAGGGTTTCAATTGTAGTTGGAAAGGATTTACTGTGAGCTCATCGCCTTGTCATCTCTTCAGAACTCCGAAAAGCTATTTTTGCACTATGGCTCAACATGACGAAGAGGATTATGTGAAATCTCAATCCAAATACTTGAAAAGGATTTGTGCAGATTGTGAGCTATTCCTGTTTTAGAATGCTGCAAGATTTGTTCTCGAGAAAGTGAACGCACTAGATATCATGCAACTATTTCAGATGAGCGCGTTTACTTACAACACTACCCATTTCTTAATGGGAACTGGAAAACCTAGATTTCGCATTAACTTTATTGTGAAAAAAATTTAAAAGAACAATGGAAGAAAGCAAAAGACAATAAAACAAACAAAGGAATCAGAAAAGGAAAAAAGTTATTAATATAAAGTTAGGGTTTCGAAAACACAAACACATGACATTGTTAAAAGAACTGGGACAATTTTTTGATAGAATGACATAACGGAGAAGTTGAATTTAAAAAAAAAACAAAGGGGATTTGGTACTTTCAGTACTCTTGAATCAAACTGGAGTATTATTGTGAAATTCGGTTGAGGACATTAGGAAAAATAAAAAATCAGAACTCTAGATTTCAGAAGAATGCAGGAAAAAATTCGAAGCTGGGTTACCATGTTGACTGATCCAAGCGTGTCGCTTCATTTCCACGAACTGACAGTGTTCCATGGGTATCCATTGCGCCGACTAGTGGACTGAGACGATGGGCGACTGTGGTAACCCGGCTGAAATTAGCGAAAATGACAAAAAACCTAATCACATCAATCCTACCATTGCCGGTGAGCTGTTCGTCGGTTTCGATGACGGAGGCGCTGAAGAAGATGCAGTCTCGTACATGTCCTGAAAATTATGCAAAATTTAGAACTATTTCTTCTAATCGAAAAACTCACGTCTCTGTTCATTCCGTCGCGACTGAACTGTGGTGGTGGAGAAGGTAGGTCGCGGCGTCCCAGGCGCGGTGAGTAACCGTTTTTCTCCTCCCTGTGTTTCTGAAACATTAGGATTCAAAAAAAGTATTAGGCAGAAAACAGCTCACCTCAAACCCGTCTTCTCTGATTTCCAACGGAGGTGGATCGAGGATTGGTGATGGTGTTCTGTACGGAACACATGGCTTATTGTTGACAGGCGTTGGAAAATCGTCATAACTTGGCGTGCCTGGATAAATTGGGTCCCGTCGCAAAAGGGAAAGATCATCGTAATGTGTAGGAGGAGAAAGCTGGATCATTTTCACCTCAGGAACAGCTTTGATCTTCTTCTGGGCAGTCTGCGGAGTGGTGTGGGCAGAAACCTCGGTCGAGTACGGCATAACGGGAGAGTGACTCCGTTTCAAATGATCTCTCTTCTCGCTTCCAGTAGTCCCTCCGTTCTTCGTCTCGTTTGGCGCATCCGGCTCCTCCACGACTTCGATAAGAGCCAAGGGCTCATTGGAACTTGAGCCAGATTGTCCACGATCCTCAACGCGAGTTTCTCCGGTTGGACGGCTGGATGTCGACTTGTTCCCTTCAGAATTCTCTTGAGTCTTGTCCGGGCAGCTGTTGTCAACGGCGGTCTTGGAGTTCTGAGATTCTCCGGCAGCTTCATCGTCTTCATCTTCATCGCTTTCCGGCTCTTCCAGTCTTGGAGTCTTCACAACTGCTTTCTTGGAGCTCTTGGAACGACGTTCTTCAGACTTTTGGACGCGACGACCGACTTTCTTGTATGTCCTCTGCAAGGCAGCCAACTCTGTTAAGAACATACACAGTTTTTGAGAATTTTTCATTAAACACTCACCTCCAAGCTTGGCTTTCTTGAACTTCTCGAAATTCTGTTCAATTTCGAAGAATTTCACGATGGCCGAATTGTCCACTCCTTCGCTGAAATGGGTCTCAGTTTCCCAAGTGTTGTCCTTATCCTCGTATCCTTTCCATTTTGCAAGAAACTGAACTCTACCTCCGTTCAGTCTCACATCCAATACCTTCTCCACCTGAAAAAAAACGACGGTTTTCAGATCAGAAAAGGGCGGCATTTACTTCATACTCTTTCTCCTCTTCAGGGTCCATTCTTGTCTGTTGGCACGAAGCAGTCGGCAATGAGCTATTCTAAAACAAAATTTCAATTTCAAATGGAGAGAGAGAGAGACAAGTTTAACAGAAAAGAGCTGCGAAAGTATGCGTGAACGCAAAAGAGAAAGGTGAGTCTGCTCCGATTAGTACGAAAGTGAGGTTATGTGGTGGAGCCAGAGGTTTGTGTGATAATGGCGCGGCGACGAAAAGAGATAGTGATGAACTGAGGTTTTCGGAGGGCATATGTCAGAGGAAAAGGGATAGAATTTCACATGTCACTGATATCGCGGCTAGCGGTCACACAATCACTCAAAATAACTTATTCTTGGAACATTCCTTCAATGTTTGTGGTTTCTACGGTGAAAAGTGTGATTTCTACGGGGAATCGGTTGAAAAATTGACAAAGAGAAAGAAAACAGCACTAGAAACATTTCGCACTCTTACTAGTAAAATTGGCAAAAACACAATGAAAACCTAAATTTATGCCATTTTCAAACAGGTTCAAAGTTCAGCTGTCGGTCGCGTGTTCAATTAACCAGTCAAACTCAGCAGAATTAGCCTTATCAGTCGCAAAAACACAGCGAAACCCTTATCAGAAACAAAAACCAACAGGCGAAAATCGATAGTTGACACAAGGCACTAAAGGGGTTGGGGGTCAAGACGGGTTGCGTGTGCTGCGTCTTGCGTGTTCTGTTGCTTGCGTGCGTTCGAGCATCGCGGCTTGTACCATCTGCCGGTCGGTGCAGGACGTTGGCTGGTAACATGAGTGTAATGTGTGAGCATTCCTCGCAATCAAATAGAAGATTGTAACAAACTGTGCGAAAAGAAAAGAAGACTTGAGAGAAGGGGGGCGAATTCACTGGTGTCAGAAGAAAAAGAAGAAGAAAAGGGAACTCTCGATGAAAACTATACGAAAAAAGTGAAATAAGGAAACGTTGAGTCCAGAATCCTTTTTTTTTTTCTTCACTATCCACGCCACGAGCGACCAAAACTGAGCCTATAATGAGGCATACAATTCGAAATGAAGGTTTCCGAGCCTTTTACTCATTTGTGCTTACTTAAAAGTACATCTCTGTTATCGAGCGATCTTTTTTTAGCTGATCATAGACCGATCAATCTATGAATTATCGTCTTGTTCTCCAACATTCTTGGCGAGGAAGAAAATCCCATTATGGCTTTTATTGAACGAGCAAAAATAGTATAAAAACCCCCAAGGGGTATACACTGAACGGACAACCATGTCGACCATGGTTTTCATCCTTCTACTCTTCTCAATCCTTCTTGGGATTCCCGAGGCTTCTGTTCTGGAGAACGGAGGAGACTCTCAAGTGGAGCCTCACTTCCACCTAGGCAGCTCTCAACATCTCATCTACCCAAAACCAGCACCAGATGACGACGACGACGCTTACGAATACGCCGAACTTCTTGTTGAAATTTTTAAAAGGATGTCCACACACTGGGAAAGACAAGAATATCCTTACTTAGAATATTTCTCCAAGAAGTTCTTCTGGGGTTCATGCGGAAGAAACGGGTATAACAGCGTATGTGAGTGAATCTTCGTTCAAAAACACGTTTATCTTGTTTACATTTTTTAGACAGGATGCATCAGTTTTTCTGGGATACATATGACCGCGGAGAATGGGACGATGTGATCTTGGGAAAAGCAATGTGGCTCACGCACAAAGGCCAAAAGGAGATGCATGCAATCCAGGGCACGGCTTTATTCCAACGCAACAAAGTAACAAAGCACGGTCTTGACTTTCTATATCACGGAAAAGGGGAAAACGGCACAGATGGTTTCCAAGCCGCATTTATGGTACGAAAGTATTGTTGAACCATGTGTTTCTTGAATAAATATTTTTAAAAGCAAATTTATTGAACAGTTTAATAGTATTCCTGGAGATGAGAGAACTCTGAATAAATGAAGAGTACAAACAGTTTATAGGGCAGGATCAAAATGTTATGGTTACAAGGGAACAGAATGAAAAAAACAAAAAAACATTCAAACAGTAAAGATGGGGTTGCGAGCTCACAAACAACATAGTTTAGACATTAACAATTGGAATCTCAACACCTCCAATCAGGTAGAAGATACGGACAACTTTTTTCACTTGGAAGACGGCCGCTGCCGAGTCTCTTTCATACTTCTCCAATACCTTCGATCTCAGCCCAACGATGACTTCGACGACAACCTTCTCCTTCTTCATCTCATTGAACAAGTCTCTGCCGGGCGCCTTGTAGGTTTCGGTATGCGCCCAGATCGACTGAAAACAAACTTTTAACTGGTAAAAAAGCTAACTTTCACTCACCTTCCCGATCTGTTTGGCTTGAGTATCAACAATAAGAACCTTGCCAAGGTTTAGATCGTAGAAGTCGCAGTGCCCCTTCATCTTCTCGGTGAAGATGAAAGAGGTGGTCATCTGAAGAAAGTCATTTGTTTTTACTTTGTTAGGTTGAAAAATGAAAAAAAAAACCTCGATGTTGCCTTCGGTGACATTGGTGATAATGGGAGCAGCAATTTCTACAGCCTTGTTGTTTTGGCTGACGAACCCAAAAATGGTGTTATGACACCTTCCATTATCAAATTTCATTCTCGAATCCACCACATCAAGATGGTACCACTTGCCGACCTATAAACAAAACACTTGTTGTATATCTAGTTGCATGAACTGAATAAGTACTTCATATTTGCCTCTATTGTCACTTATGATGCCGAGGTGCCAGGAATAAAGGTAGAAACGATCGGCATTGCGAGAGAAGCAAACTCCAATAAAGTCGTATTTGGAGTTGACACCATCGTGGTTGAAAGATTGCTTTTGGTGGAATAACTGAAGGGAAAGCATGTTTCTCGGAGACTGATAATAGAATGACTTACCTGGCACTCTGGTGGTTGTGGAGCGTTTAAATTGCGGGTTTCAAGGTACCATGGCTGTAAAATCAACGTTTCAATGGCCTCGAATCAATTGCCCGACTCACTGCAAATGTCTCAATGCACTTGATCCATTCGAATACCTCTTGCAACTCTTCTCCAACAGGGTTCACTTCGATCACTTCAAACGGCGACTTCGCATTCGGCGCGTACTTCACCGTGGCCTGTAATCGTTCTTTTCAGAGTAAGTTTGCGCTCGAAATGGGTGAGTTGATCTTACCACAAGCGCGGTATCCGGAGGAAACTCGCCGAAGAGATCGTTTGGGTCATGGAGCAACTGGAGCATGTGCGAGTAGGCAGTTTTACCGTATTTGACAAAAAGCTCGTTCGCTGCCAGGAATCCCGCACTTGGCGCAACAGCTACCACTTTGGTACAGACGAATCCGTTTGCGAGGGTCAAGTGAAGTGGACCTTCATTGTCTTTTTGGGTTTGATGATACTGAAATCATTCAGATAATAGAAACTGTCGAGCTTGAAGGTTTTCATACCTTTCCATCTACTGTTTTGTAGTACGTGGCGAGATTGAGCTCGCCAACGAAGTTGTCTTTCGGGACTTCCACCAAATTCTTCACACAGTCGAACAGCTGTAATAACATTTTGATTACTTCAAGAAAGGGAGTGATATCTTCACCTTGACAGTCGTGTCAGTGATCTCGCACACAAAAGCTTCTTGGATTAGGATGTTTTCAGCCATGGTTGCTGAAAAGGAAATTTGATGAAAATGTTGTTAAAGTAAGCTTAGCAGGTAACGGGAGAGATACAGAGAGAACAAAATAAGTTCTACAGCAAATATTAGAAATTTAGAGAACAGAAAGGAAGAATGGGTATGTCTGATGTATTGTGAATCCACCAGAGGTTTCGGTCGTGGCAGAGGACTAGAGGCGCCGGATTCTAGGTCACCAAAAACAAGAAGAAACGAGTGAAATAAACGGCTCTCGGTCTCCCGTCGATTTTGCTTAATGTTCCATCTTTTTCGATGATTGTTTTTAATTAGAGCATGGTGAAACTGTTTTCCAATGTGTTAATCAAAAAGAAGTATCGAAAAAGAAGGGAAATTGAGCAAAATCGACATGAAAACGAGAACCTTTTTCACCTCATCTGTCTCTTTTTGCAGTGAAACAGAACAAATAGAAGGCCAGTGAGAATAAATTTTAGTGATCACAGAGAAAGAAAAAGAGATAATAAGTTTAAGAAAAGTTGATTGGGATCTAGAGGACCTCGTAATGGGTGAAGCGACTAAACAAAGTAAATGGTATTTTTATTTGAGATCAATGTAACAAAAAAATTAACTCGAGATTTACAAAAAACAAATGAATAGATATCAATGCATGTTATTCCCCATGTTGTGTGGTACTTGAGGTGCTCCCAAACCTGGGATTGGGACTGGAAATGGGCCTCGAAGTGGGAATGGAGCCTGGCCGGGAACTGGACCTCGAGGTTGGACTGGTGGTTGCATTGGAGCAGGACCGGCTTGAGGACGATTGGGCACAGCTGGACCAAACCTGAAAACGATAATCTTGGTTGAGTAACCATCACACGGAAAACATGCAACTTACAAAGTTTGGCAGCGAGAATCGAGAAAGTGACGAACATTATGAAACTCTTGGAAGGTGTTTGTCTTGAAGCGATGGAGTTCTTGCTGCATGTTCTGCTTTTCGGCTTCCAAATTGGACATTCTGGCTATCAGATTCCGATTGTCGTTTTTCAACTGATGGTTCATCTCACACGACGAGCAATTCGTCTCATCATGCTTTCGTTTCTTGCTGTTTGCTTCTTGCAGAGCAGCTTTCAGTTCATTGTTTTCGTGCTCCAGCACACCTTTCATTTGGAAGACAAGAGACTTCTCAGTAGACAACTCATCAACCAACTCCTGCATGGTACTCAACTTCCCGTCTTGGACTTGAACCGTTGTTTTCAGTTTCTCATTGGCCAATTCCAGCTGGTCTCTTTGATTTTCAAGGTTTTTCAAATCTTCGGCTGCTTTTTGAGCATGTTCGAGGTCTTGTTTAGTGTTCTCAAGCTCCGACTTCAATCTCTCCGTGTCTCTTTTCAGGATCCTGACGTATTCTTCTCTCTGATTGACTTGGACCTCTTCCTTCTCTTGCGTCCTTCGGTTCTTATTTTCCGCTTTCTTTTGCTTCTCATTTTCCGCTTTCTTTCGCTTCTCTTTCTCCTCTTCCAACTCTGCTTCGAGCATTTCCATTTCTTCAGAGTGAGTCGATTTCATGGCTTTCTCACGATCTTTGTAACCGGCGATTTCCTGATTTTTGTTATCCAGAACTTGATTCAGAATCTCCACGGTCTTCCGGAGACGGTACAGCTCGTCAGTGAGCACCATCGGCTGCTGCTTTGCAGCGTCAAATGTTTCCGATTCTTCCGGCGTCAGCTGTTCTGGTGGCCATACAACTTTGACTTCAAATTCGTCATGGTAAGACCAAATTTCCAAGCATTCGATCTGAAAATGAAAGTTATTTGTGAAACAGAAATGTGTTTATTTCCTCACCTCATCGCACTCATCACGTGTTGATGAGTACGCGTGGAGTCCACCGGTTATTCTGGCAATCAGAACGGACTTCCCTTCTCGACGAGCCATTCCTTTGTGTCTCTCTATCAAATGAAAGTCGAGCTTCCGGGATGCAAGGACCTTCAAATAGTTCTTCTTGGCGAGTGTGTGCACTGTGGGCTTGAATGGCTTGGTTGTTGTTGTTTGGTTCTGAAAAGCGATTTCAGTGTTTGAAAAGAAAAGTTTTGTGAAATCTACCTCAAAGTCAATGTCCCACAACTGATTGTCTTGAACTTCCATGACTTCTTGACCGAACTTCGCATTTCGTTCTGCTGCAGTAGAACGATTTCCAGGTGAACGAGAACTAGAAGACGAAGTTTCCAAAGACATGACGCAATGTTCACAGCGTTTTTTGACCTGAAACGAACATTCAATGAAAAAATACTAGTAGAAGCATAGGAGAACAAATAGAAAATAAGGGATAGAACACAAGACAAACAGAATGAAGGCCATATTCAATGGTAAGAACAATTCTAGCCGCACCGCGAGTGGGTGCGCTGCAAAAAACACCTCTGGGTCCTTTCATTTCTCTTATCTTATCGTTCTGGCGACATTGAGAGATGATAAGACAAAAAAAGAAAGATAATGGTAACAGAAATGAAGGGAAATGATGAGAATTAAAACAGAACGGTTTTCGGAAGAATGTTTAGCTGTGTTTCTTACTAAAAATTGACGGAAACGTGACATTTGAAAAAAAAATTGAGGGATTTTAAGGGGTCAAACAAGAAAAAAAAACAGTAAAGCGGAAACACAGTTTTTGTGACAAACACTCCTTGTTCGAGACGTTGTTTCACCCCATCTGTGACCGCGTCGCGGTCATTTAAAGGTTTCCTACACCTACAAAAAGATCATAACCAGCTATAAAGCAGTAAAGCACCATAAACCTTATCTAAATTAGTGAAGTGGCCGCGTAAGGGGCTTGGTTTCAAATGACGACAGTTTTTGTCACATCTTTTGTGAACCGATAACTCAAAAGAAAGAGAGATTTTACCGGAAACAAGACCAAAAACAAACAGAGTCATCTAATCCGGTGTCAATGAGCCCATCAATCATGGTAATGACTTGTGCGCGGTAGCGAGCCGCGCATAAGACGTGTTGTAACACTAGTTGTGCTGCAAACAAAGGAAACGGATACTAGAAAAAGGTTTCGTCACTATTTGTGCTGATTAGCTAACTTATCATGTACGAGGATGTAATCAAAACCACTCCTAAACATTTAAACTAATCAGCACATTAGATATAACAAGCGATAAAATCAAAGCGCGCGGATTGCACTGCTAATCGCGTGTTAATCGCTACTGAGTTATTAAGAGGTTGTGAAGAGACACATACGCATACATGTTAGGACACACGCGCGTCAACGACGCTACTGACGCGCGGTTGAGTGTAATCGATCGGTGTGGGCACAACAGTCCCGGTGTCACCTCTCCAACACAACAGGCAGGTCCGTTCGGCTTGGGACGAGACGGTGTCTGGCCGCTTTTTTGGTGGGTAGGAAGACGTGAGGGTCACTATGAGGGTAAGGACAAAACTGGTCCGTGAGACTACGTATCGACAAACAGATCGACAACCAATTGAGTTGAAGAAGTACTGAAATTATCGAGGTTTGTGCTCCAAAAGACTATAGCTGTTTATTGTCATCAATGAAAATATAATAAGCAGTTATTTATCAACACAAGAAGAATTATAGTTTGAAGACACTGCTTGAGAGCGGGCCCAAATCACTGCTCAGTCGGACATTGGCAGTTGCTCTGGCTTCACTTTGTCAAATCTTCCATTTCAGCAGCGATAACCCATTTCATCATCACATCATCAACTCCTGCGTTGTTGCCCTCCAGTGTCGTTTTCATCGCATTTGGAGCATTTCCCTTTTCCTGAGCACATTCCATTGCTCTGTTCTTGTTCTCTGCGGCCTCTAGTCGCTCCTCCAACTGCTTCTTGGCGCTTTTTTCAGCCACCAGGGTGAACTTCAGCTTTTTGTTCTCCTCCTCCAATCTCACACGCTCGGCTCCCTCAGCTTGAACTTCTCTATGCAAGCGCCTTTTCTGATCATTTGTAATTCTCAGGTTTCTCTGAACATCTTCTAGGCTCTCCTTCAGCTGTTTCTTCTCGTCTTTTTCGTGTTTCAGATCCATTTCTAACCCAGAAGCTGCCAATTCCTCGTCCAAGAGACTTTGTTCCAGCTTCTTGTTAGCTTCTTCCAGTTTCTTCTTAGCTTCTTTCTCAGCCAACAGATCGAGTTCCAATTTTCTATTGGCTTCCTCCAAAACTCTCAGTTTGATCATCAACTGCTCAACTTTCTCCTTCTCGGCCACGAGTTCTTGGGTCACGATGTACACATCGACTCCTTTCAAGGACAAGTTTCTTGTCGAGGATCTCAGGATCTTCTTCGCAGATGGAGCCATTGCAGACAAGCTGGGCGGGGTTCTGAAATGAAGTGTTTGGGTACAGATTAGGAACTTTAAAAAAAAGAAAGGAGGAAGATTAGCCAAAACAATACAACAAACATGATTGTCAATACAAAACATTCGAAGATGGATTGTCAATCAACTACGAGAGAGACATCTTGTGGATTGAAGAGAAATGACGACTGCCCAAAACAATGACTTGTTAAGGTGAGAGTCCACCTGAGAAACGGGAGGACATCTGGTGGATGGAAGCCAATTGGGGATTTACCTTGTCACAATGATGACGTGGACATGAGGACAACTAATGTCTTGCCCTCACGTTGTACGAGAAAAATGGCTAGTTGACATGTTACAGAGATGCAATTGGTACTCGAAATGTCTCTATCTGCCAGCTGCCATGGAATTTGTCATCAGGGTTTTTTTCCCAGAAGCAATGATTGTATTTTGCAGTAATAAGTCGACCGTCAATACAAAAAACAGTCAACTGCAAATTTGATCCGGACCGTATAGCAATCACTTTTGTAATTGAACGCATTTTGCTAACTTCTATGGTTCTTTAGTGTTTTGTTATAGCTGTTTTCTCAGGACTAAACGCGGATACAGAGGTTTTCAGTTGTTGCCTCCATTATCTCTGGTCTCTCCCGTTTTTTTCCTCAACTACACGTCGTGTGCTTCCGCTCTATTGTAAAAATTACACTCTACACCTATTCTGATTGTCAATAATATTGCACACCGTGAGTTATGAATCGGAAAGGGACAGTCTCACTCACATTAGATCACCCAGCAACAGTATTGACGTTCTTCTCTAGTAGACGTTTCTGAGTTTTTCCTCTTTTTTTCTCTTCCTTTTAATACTATGCGGATCGTCGTTTCTAACTTTTTTACATCTCTTCTATTCTTCTCTTTCCAGACTTTTTCAGCTCACCTTTTTTTTCAGAACTACACCGTCGAAATGACTCAATTCTCCCGCTCCGCCAAGACCGTCGTCACCAAGGCTGCCCAAGCCAAACGGCCATTGTCGCAGAAGAAGATGGGCCAACTGATCAAAAAGAACCTTGTTCTCCAAAATCAACTTGCCAAAGCTCGCAATAACGCCTCCACTCTCCGAACGGAACAAGACTACTTGGTCAAAGAGAACGAATATCTCAGAAAGCAAGTTGCCAGGGCGAAGGCTGATCACATCTATGAAGTCAACACGATCAAGAGTCTCCATGAAGAACTTATTGAGAAGGAGAGTGCCATGGAAACACTGAAACTTCAGACGAAGGAGCTGGATGCGTACTTCTCGAAAGTGTTTCAAGAACAATTTGACGATTACGAAAAAAAATTGGCTTCTGTGAGAGCGGATTGTGAAGAGAAGGCAAAGAAGGACAAAGATATCTACACCCGGGAGTTCTGGAACGGGGTTAAAGTTGCAGAGGAGATGTTAAATGGGTCCCAAAAAAAAGTGGACGAGTTGAAGGATTTGATCCAAAAACTTCAATCTCTCCCACCAGCCGCTTCTCCAGTTGCTATGCCGTACTGCCAGATATGTCTTTGCAAGTACAATAGTTACCAGGACTATGTCCCACGAGTTCTTGGTACGTTTCCCATTTCCCCTTATCATTATAGTCAATGTTCTCCTTTCAGAATGCGGCCACACTCTGTGCACGTCATGCGCTGAAAAAATCTGCACCACCTCGTCCATCCGTTGCCCATTCGACCGCCTTGACACCTGTTTCAAAGGGATCGGAGTCTCCAGTCTACCAAAAAACTTCTCAATCCTTGAAATGCTGGAGGCGGATTATAACCGATAATCTAATAAATATTTCTTGTTTTGTATCAAATTTGTTTTTGTTGTCATCTTTATTCTGTTTTCAACTTGTAACTCGTAAGAATAAAAATATTGAATAAATACAGTATATAGATGTACCATCAGACATATGAAGTGCATAATCAACCGGTCACAACTCCAAAACTGGTACTGGTTTGGGTTTGTGTGACAGATTTTTTGACAGCTGGTAAGGAATCAGGCTGTTTGATGGTTCTTCCCAGAAGCACTGTTCTTTTAAAAAACAATTGTTGGTAGTTTATTAGAACTTTATTCAAGAAACGAGAAAGACAACAGAATTGAGAAATAAGTGTAGTTGAAAAGAGGAACAAAGAATAGCACATGCCGGAAAGGAAGGAAGCAAAAAGAGGTAGGATTTTGGCATCAGGGCAATGAGAAACACCGTATTTCCTTGATTAGAAAAGCACCCGGACAGAATGGCATCTCGAATATAAGAGCACCCAAACTTGGACATTGAGAAATAGGAGAAATCACGGAAATACGGTAAGAGAAATCAAAAGAATGATTGATGATTTAGAGACCTAACATTAGAGTACAAGATGATATTAGTTATTCGAGCAAGAAAAAACGGGAACAAACTGATAACTAGCAAGAAAAAGGCAACAGGAGCCGGTTGTGACTTCTCAGTTTTCAACATCCTGTTCCATGTCTTCTGGCATTGGTTCTTTTCGAGGCGCCTGTACGGTTTGCACTGAAACTGATTTTACTTGCATTTGGGGCACTTGCAACAGCACTTGCTTGGTACATGGCTGAAAAATAATAGTTTCATTTCATAAAAGAGTCCATTTTTAACTAACAAGGGATTCCAATTGAGGAATTGCCCGTTGGATAGTTGCAGCGCTCCGATGGAATTGAGCCAATTGATATGAATTCGAATGGTTTGAGGCCGAGAAACCCGCTGAAGTTGTATCTGTTGATCCCAGAGATCTTTCAGTTTTTGGTTTTCTCTCAGCAAGAGATTCTTCTCTTCTTCCAACGCTTTCTCGGACTCTATATCCTTCTTCAATTGTTCGCATTTTTTATGTTCCGATTTTTGACCATCCATCACCAAGTATATATTGTGTCTCACCGACTTACATCTCCTTTCTACTACTTTTGGATTTGTCTTAGCCCTTTTACCATAGAAACGCTTTTTCCGATCCAACTCTTCTTCGTGTTCTTTTTCCAGATCCATCGACCTTTTTTTCAACGTGTCTTCCTCCAGTTGCAGTTGAAGCCGCTCCTCTTTCTCGTTCGTCAAATATTCTCCCAATTTCTCTGTTTTTGCATCCTGAGTCAACAGGGTGTTTCTGAACTGAGCGGTTTTAGTCCTTCCAGCTTCAAGAGTGTTTTTGAACAATTCGTTGTTGTTTTTCTTGATTTTCCATTCGTTCTCTAGCTCCAAGTTGTTTCTTCCTGCCAGTAAATATTCCTCCACCGCAATCCTCAGCTTTCCTTCCAACTCATGCAGCTCCTTCACTTGTTTCTCGAGCTCTTCTTCTCCCAATGCATCATTGCAATTTTCCATTTCAAAGTTCAACTCCTCTTGTTCTCTGACTTGGTTCGCGGCTTGCTCAGGCTCATTCCCAGGTTCTGGCACATCATTTGGAGCAGGACTGTCCTCACGTCTTACGGGACCGTCTCTTCGTACGATTGGTTTAAAATTTATTTCAACATAGTAGCCGTTTTGTCCAGTCAAATCTTTGATCCTTAGGCAAGACACCTGCATAACAAAATTAAATACGAAAAGCTAAGTTATGGTTACTCACTTCTTCGCGTCTTCTGGAGTTCTCACAAAAGATGTACATGCCTGGTTCTTTTAATTCGATCGGTTTTAAGCATGGCTTGCGCATCATCACCTTGATCTTTCTTAGGGTGAATCCCTTCATTTTCAAAAATTTCACAATGAGCGATTTTGCCACTTTTCTCATTGTTGGCAAAAAGTGTATCTCGCTGTTGGTGGAGAGCTGAAATACAGTTGTGAGTTGATCACTTCAATTTCCCCATGTTGTAGAAATTCTGGATGCTGGACATAAGAAAAACAAGTGAATCGGTTATAACCGACCTCAATTAAGGCAACAAAAACGTGGTTTTGTTTCCCAGTTTACCAACATTTCCCAGTGGCAAAGTTTCGAGTGAGTGTATCTCTTTTTTGGATACCCAAATCACAGTCCTCTTCCCTTTCCCCATTATTTTTTAGTTATTGAACCCGTTTCAGCAGCAGCTACATCCAAGAGCCCCAAAACTTCACTTACGTTCCAGTCCGTTATCTTTCGGATGTTCCCTTTGGTTTGGAACATCTCCATTCCTCGCGAAGATTCACGTTCCTCGGTTGTTTTCATTCTCTTAGCAGCTGGAGCCTTCGGGACGGACATTTTGCGATTAGCAGGGTACACAGAGGTTGTTCTGTAATGAACTCTGTAGATAATGAACCCAGCTGTGAAATATGGAGTGATAAAAAATTAACCGAACGAGATGCAAAAACGACAGGTGAATTCAAAAAATAATGAGAGACAGACTGTCGACCGATAGCCGCTGAGCCATTTGGTGGACTGAAGACAGATGGGGATGCACCTGTACTGTGCAGAAAGGGATTAGCTGGCCAGGAGATGGTCAGTAAGGGTGACACCTGTAAACAAAGAGAATATGTTTCAGTGAGGTTAATTGGTGATTTTCATGTACCACCAGACATATGAAGTGCATAATCAACCGGTCACAACTCCAAAATTGGTACTGGTTTGGGACTCGTGTGACAGATTTTTCAACAGATGGCAAGGAATCAGACTGTTTGATGGTTCTTCCCAGAAGCGCTGTTCTTTTATAATAGAAACGTTGGTTGCTTATTTAGGTTTTATTCGAGAAACGAAAAGAACACGAGAATCGAGAAATGAGGGTAGTTGAAGAGAGGAACAGGAGAAAAGGAACGGAGCAAGAAGAGGTAGGACAATGAAAAGCAAGAGAAATCAAAAGAATCACCGGAGATTTAGAGACCAGCCAATAGAATACGAGATGATAGAATTGATGAGAACAAGAAAAAAGCAAAAATAAACTCAGAACATGGAAAAAATGAATAAGGAACCGGTTATTACTTCTTAGTTTTCAACATCCAAGTCCATATCCTCGGGGATTGGCTCCTCTCGAGGCGCCTGTACAAAATGGACTGGAACTGATTGAACTCGCATTTGAGACACTTGCAATTGTGGTAAATGGCTGAAAATTGATAGTTTCATTCAATGAAACTGTTTTTTTCAACTCACAAGGGATCCCAATTGAGAAAACGGCTGTTGCATTGTTGCAGCGCTCCTATGGAGTTTAGCCATTCGACATGAGTTCGATTGTCCATGATTTGAGGGTGAGCAACTTCCTGAAGTTTTGCTTGTTGAGCCAATTGATCTCTCAGTTCTTGATTTTGAGTCTGCAAGCGATCCTTCTCCTTTTTCAACAGCTCCAATTGAGCGACAAACTTTTCCTCTTTTTCGCTAGTCACTTCTTCGAATTTTTTCTCTCTTTCCTCCAGTTCTCTCAGTCCGTTTGTAGTTTTTGTGAGTTGCTTATCGCAGTTATTCATGAAACTCTCAATTCTCGTATCCCATTTCTCGATATGCTTTCGTAGTTTTTCGTTAACCGTCCTCAACTTTGAGTTTTCTTCTTGCAAGTTGGTGTTCTGCATTTGCTGGTCAAGAAAACTTGTTAAAGCTTGATTGTAATCCTTTTTCAATGCTGTACAAGAGGCGCAGTTTTCTTGTGCCTCTTCCAACTTTCTGTTCTTTTCTTTTTCTTTCTCTAGAGCTTCCTTGAACTGGACTTTCTTCAGGTTTTCGGCATCTTTCATGGCTTGATTTGCTTTCCTGGCGTCTTTCACTCTGTTTTTCAACACAACACTTCTTGCATGCCACCGCTTGTTGAGCCAATTGATCCGTTCCCGAGCTTCATCCAAATCGACTGCCCTTTCGCGACATTTATAGTCATAGTTATTTTTTTTGAAAATCTCGTCATTATACGCTTCCTCGAGGTCTTTCATTGTAGCCTTCATGGTCCCGATCAATGACTGCTCTTCTTCAAGTTGATTGCGAAGCTCGGAAATCTGCCGGTTCGCTTCTTGTTCGCTTTGCTGTTTGGCTGTTTCCAAGGCTTGGGTTCGAAAGGTCATTGTTTCAAGTCTTGATTTCAACAGGTCAATCATTCGGTCTTTCTTCACATTCTCATCAACCAGTTCAAAGGTCTTGTCTGTCGTGTAGTTCAGATTCTTCTTTTGCTCTCCTTGTTCCTTCTTGCTCAGTGGCTGTGGGCGCCAAACAATGCAAATTTCGCAAGGATGATGGTAACCTGCGATGACTACCTTCATTATCTGAAAATTTCCCGTTTCACTAGTGGTTTGAATAGTACTGAATACTCACCGGATCACAACGGTCGACGGCTGGTGTATAGCCATGCAACTTTTCCTCGAAAACGACAACGGGCTTTTCGAAGTCATCAACAGCTCTCTTCATCTCCTCAACATCCTCTGCCAAGAGGTTCCTGATGCTGAGGAGGTCTCTGTAGACCTTCTCCTCTAGAGTGTGGCAGGTTGGCTTGAATGCCCGGACAGTTGGGTTCTCGTGCTAAAAAACAACATTTGAGAAGATTTGACTGCGATTTGAGAAAGTTGTTCAACTCACTTCATAATCAATCAGCCACGACACGTTTTCTTTCAACTGAATCACTTCGAAACCATACTCTTCACGACGTTCTTCTGGAGTAGATTGAGTGTACTGGATGAATGATGTGGAAGACGAAGCGATTTGGGACATTTTCGATGAATTTGAAGGAGGGAGGAACCTGAAATATGGAGAAAAAATCACAAAAGTAATGTCAATTGAAAAAAAAAATAAAGGAAAACGCAGCGCTCTGCATTTTTTCTCAGATATTGACACAAACCGCCCGAAACCAACCCAAAACCAAACAGTTCGCGGTAAAAAAAATGAAGAGTAAGAAGAGTAAAGGAGAAAAAGAGATGGCAAAGAGTGAAACACAACTTTTTTTCGAGGAGTTTATCAGTTTTTCATCGTTGCAAACCAGTTTACTGATAAGAATCGAATGGTTGTTTGTGTGTTGAAAACGGAATGATAAGGAACTTACTGGCCAATTTTTTGCATCATTAACGATGAAAAAAATTCCGATTGGGAGAGATAAGAATCTCCGTCTTTTTTTCAATGAATGGGACAGAACGGAGAGCAGTAGGAACGGAAGAAATGGAGTTTCGACGTTGCATGCTTGTAGATTGAGAAAATTTTCACAACCTTTTATTAAGCTTATCATTCCGCTCTTCCGGGTGTTCGAGAGAGGAGAAACATGCAAATCTGCTTCTGAACATTGAAGTTTTCACCAAGTTTTTGTTTATTGCGAAGAAAATGTGAAAACAGTCTTTGCTGTCATTTTCATCTGTGTTTTCTGCTTGTCGGGACCATTTCCAACCGCAACGCTATTACTTTTCAACAGTTCCTGTTCGAAAGAATGAAATCTCCTTCGAAAACCACCCAAACCACTCGAATCCGTTCCCTCCGCCGTTGCCTGCACACTGTCTGCGTCTCTCTCCTCGTACTCTCTCGCTCCGCAAGTGCGCCCCACTGGACACCCTCTTTTCTCGACGCGGCGATCCGTTCGTTGCCTTTTTCCGTTCTTTTTTCTGCTATTCTAGTCGTTTTTCTTCATCCCAATTGGTCGGATTCAGTCGCCGCTGCGTTTTTTGTCACTTTATGTCCAATTTCTCGATATTCGGCGAGTTTTCGTTCACTTTCCGCTACTTTTTGCGTTTTTTCGCCGAATCATGTGTGTTTCCCGTGATGTTGCGTTTTTTGGTTCTTGTGCGATAAGAAAACAACTAGAATTAGTGATTACACAGATGCGCATCGAGTGCGCACCAAAAAACAGGATGTTTCTCGTGTCTCTCGCTCCTTTTCCGGCGATTTCTCTTCTTCTCTTTCTCGTTCGGCGTTCTCGGCTTCGTACCAATTTTCGATTTCTTGCAGGTAATATGCAGTGATAACAATCACTGAAGAAGCTCTACAATCCAGCAAAACAAAAAAAAATTGATGCTTTCTACGGAGGAAGTACACGGACCCGGCAGTTTGGAATGCGACAATCGTGCCCGTCGTGACGCAGTGTTCTCAACACACCACTCGTCTGGATTCCGACAGCTATTGTCTTCCTCACTGCTCAAAGTTACCTAAGCCACACGAGAAAGTTGGAATCGTTGGACGCACTGGAGCCGGGAAGTCGTCGGTGACTTTGTCACTCTTTCGCATCATTGAAGCTGCTGAGGGACAGACCATTGTCGATGGAATCAACCTTGCCGAGATTGGAGGTAGGTATTGCAGAGTGAAAGGCCAAGTATAACTTGAGTTTTCAGTGTTGTGCAACGTCAACTGGTCTGTCTCACCCGTACCCTTCTTCGCAACACTCGCGTCTCGATCCTCGACGATGCCATTGCTCCTGTCGACGCCTCCAACGACCCTAACAACTCAAGAAGTTCAAGGTGGAGATCAAGCCCCACGAGAAGGTTGGAATCGTTGGACGCACCGGAGCCGGGATGTCGTAGGTGACTTAGTCACTCTTTCGCATCATTGAAGTTGTTGAGGGACAGATCATTATCGATGGAACCAACCTTGCCGAAATTGGACTGCAAGATTTGCACTCAACCCTGACCATCAACCCTCAGGATACATAATTCGGACGAGGATATTTGGAAATCGCTGGAGCAGGCCAACCTAAAGGACTTTGCTGAGGAACACTTGGAAACGCTCGAATACTTGATCACCGAGGGAGGAGACAAAATCAGGTAGATATTTCAGTATGTTAATCCAAGTTGAACTTGTGCTTTCAGTGTCGGACAACGCCAACTGGTCTGTCTCGCTCGTGTTCTTCTCCGCAAGATGCGTGCCTCGATCCTCAACAAAACCATCGCTGTTGACGTCTCCAGCGACTTGAACAATTTTGCGATTGGAGACAGCAGGAGTTGCAACTGATCAAGAAGAATAGAACCTACTTGTCTGGTGGTCAGAAGGCTCGTACCTCGTTGGTTCGCCACCCATGACGTCTATCAGTTTGACGACCAGACGAGTCCCGTGTCTTGATCCTCGACGAAGCCACCGCTGCTGTGGACGTCGCCACCAACGCCCTTATCCAGAAGACAATCTTCGTATGGATTCTAACGGCAATTCTCTCTGCTCGCTCCGATTCTCACCGAACGAATCTTCTACCGTCGGTCAAAGTGGACAAAACGGATTTGCTTGAAGAATGGAATTGCATGGATTCTCGTCGCTGACTCCCTCTCGGTGGTCTTTATTCTACGAGACGTTCTTCCAAGGATTCTCGTACGCCGTAAACGTCGTCTACCCGCTGACACTGTGCCTCGCAATGGTCGTGCCACCTTGATCGTCTTGTGCCGCAACTATGGAATCGTCACCTCCGGAGAATTCATCTGTGCATTCTCGGAGTAAAGAAGTCATTGGAGGTTACGGACTTGTGTCCGTTGAATGTAGATGATACATCCAACTTGCTGGTGTCAAAGTGGTTCAACTTATGAGAGAAACTGAGCAATAGTAAGTTACCCTATTGATTAACTTATCTGACTGTTTGGCTTCCAGAGTTCAAGGAGAACCGTAACCGCCATCGCGTCGATTCACATCTCAGCCAAGGTCGCCGTCGTTCATCTTCTAATGACAGCACCCCACTGCTTTATAACCAAGCCAACGACGACTGCGAATCTGTCCCAACTAGTGAGCCAATTCTCAAAGTCCCATCAATCATCTAAAGGCTGTGCGTGATATTCAAGTAGGATTCGATCGCCGTAATGATACTATAAGGATGAACGAATGAAGATGGTGAACGAGGTGCTCAACGGAATCAAGATCATCAAGTTGTACGCCTCGGAGCCGCCAATGGAGAAAGTCGCTGGAGACTTGAGAAAGAAGGAGTTGCCAGCGAATCAAGATACCTGAATTCTCGCGCACTTTCTTTGATATGCTCAGTTGCGCATTGCCGTTTCTTGTATCTCCGTCTTTGCAATCTTCATCTTTATCGACTCGAAGAACATCCTGGCCCCGGAGAACGCATTCGTCTCGTCTCAGCTCCGTTCTCCAATGTTTCAAGTTGCCGAGTTGCTTACTCAAACTGTGCAGGCCATTGTGTCCAACAAACGACTGAACGAGTTTTTGATGTCTGAGGAACTCAACAATAACATTATCGACCATCAGCCCAGAGATAGTAAGCTGTTCTGCTGTGTTTCTTCATTTCAATCATGTGTTTTCAGACAACAAAATCATCAACGCGAACGATGCAACACTTTCTTGGGGATCTGCGGAGCACAATGCTGTACCGACACTGTTCAACATCAGTTTCAAAGTGGACCGATGTCAACTTGTCACCACTGTCGGATGTGTTGGAGCTGGAAAGAGTTCAGTATTGCAAGCGCTGATGGGAGAGATGGAGAAACTCAGTAGAAGCGTTTCCATGCACGGATGCCTCTGCTATGTTCCCCAACAAACATGGATCAAAACAACAACACGCTCCGCCAAAACATCAACTTTGGAAAACAGTTCGATGAATACTTCTACTCTGAGGTGAGCAATTACAAGCGTTTCAAGTTTCACGTGAATACGCTCAATATGACGGCCTAAACAGTCTTGCTCTAGCTATGCTCCGCTCGCAGTCGCCCAATTGCCTCGTTTTGCTGCCGGCCGTGTGCCAATGGCATAGAAAAACCCCTGCGTTTAAGTTATTCACCGTCGAGTTAGTGGTTGGAACGGAGACGGCCTGTGGCCTATTGAGAAATTTTCTAACTTGTGTGAGTTTTCACTTTTCTAAGAAACCATTGTGGTCTGAAAAAATCTGAAGAATCTGACGTTTACCAGTGTACCACAAAAGCAAAAAGGTTTTTGTCCGGCCATGGACCTTCTCATATTCTTCAATTATTAGTAGAAGCGTCTGAGGTAGGGGGTGGGGGGTTGGGCATCAGATTCTTCAATTATTAGTAGAAGCGTCTGAGGAGAGGGGGTTGGGCATCAGATTCTTCAATTATTAGTAGAAGCGTCCGAGGAGGGAGTGGGCATC
>LR537882.1:65630-94156 GCA_900883565.2 Caenorhabditis panamensis | reverse complement strand
TGGGGTATATCTGGGGGTCTATTGACTCCCAGTCAACCCTCTTATCCGCTAGGCTAAGAGGGCGCACGTCTGGGCCTGCACGGAGGTCCCTTATATATTGGACCCTCCTGGGAAGTCGTGAAGGGGATCAATAAGGTGTGATAATGGTTAGAACGTGCAAAAGGGAACTGCCGAGAGCCCGCGAGGTGTCGGCTGCACGAGTGCCAACAAACAACAGTCTTCAATTCCTCATTTCAGGTCAATGTGGGTTGCGTTCTGAAGAAGGTGATGTACAACTGCTCGCTTCACGCCGAATTCATCCGTGACCATGCTGACTACGGATTTGATGTCACTGTGAACAAGTTTGAGTGGAAGTGAGCTACGCAACCGGACGTGTTGTAGCCGTTGCATTTTGGACTGTGAATGGTGCTTCCGTCTTGAAACTTTCATCAATCCAAGAAAAAGACACAGTTGTACACGATTCTAGGTCTTACAAGACCGAGAGCACTGCTCACAGTTCAAAATTCAATGGCTACGAGATGTCCAAGCAAGGAGAAGTTCGAGTTGCGGAAGGGTTGACAGCAAGATGACTTGGAAATGACATGTAGAAGAGACGATACGACATGAGAAGCTGTGATACGGCATCAATGGACAAAAACGCGATTATCAAGAGTCTCACTGCGTTGAAAACACTAGATGTTGTTGTGGAGAAGCAAAGTACGGTGTTCTCCGAAGGATTTGTGGCTCTTCGACGAATGGTGCAAAGTCGGTCGACAAACAATTTCGATGAGTTCATAGGCGTTGTATGAGTATCTCCGTGAGTTTTTCCATTTTGAAACAAGTCATTGAACACGCAAAAACTCGTGAATGCGGACTAGCTCCTCATTCTGTTCGGCTTGGCACTTGTTGTCAGATTTGTGGCGGTTGTTCTCAAAAGATCGGCCTCCCAGTTCCGATGATCAGTGCCATTTTAGAACTGAGTTATGCAGTTTGATTGACTTCGTGTAAACATCTAGTAGATCTAATTCGTAACTATCATTTATTAGGAGAAGAGAGGTGAGAAAAGTTGTGGCACAAAAAAAAGATAACAGTAGTGAACAGAAAAAAATAGAGGATTTCGGTGTCTCAGTAAGTGAAAATGCTGGTGAAAAGAAGCACCTGTGGTTTCGAGACCTGCCCGATGGATATACTAAAGGGAACTTCGAAACGTTGGGGAAAAAGAGTCAATCAGAAACAATTTGTCCCTTCTCAGCCTTCGATGTCCACCTCCATGTCTTCAGGCAGCGGATCCACCTGAGGAACCACAATTACACGTGGTCCAGAAGTCGGGCCAAACGAAAATGGAACTTGTTCTCTTTGTGGAAGCATCAGTGGCACTGGAATTTGGGGACCTTGGCTGAAAAATGTGGATTCTAATTCACAAAACCGTTTTGTCACAACTCACAATGGATTGAAACGGAGAAAGTTCGGTTGTTGCAGTGGGCGCATGAATCCATTGACGATGGTTTGTAGTTGGGAGTTGGAAGCAGCAGTCCTCTCCTGGAGCTGTGTGTGGTGAAACAATCGCTGTTTCAAACCCTCGTTCTGAGACCCCAATCTCTTCGTTTTCTTGTCCAGATCTTCAACTCGCAAAGCCGCTTGCCCGAGCCGCATTTGGAAGTTCCTCTTCTCAGTTTCCACAGTTGCTTTCAAAGTCTCAATCTCTTTTTGGAGTCCTTGATTCGCAGTCAACAATCCGGCATTCTGAAGACGATAATCATTCGCAGCAGCAATTCCGGCTTCGAAATCTCCAATTCGTCTTCTTGATTGGGTGATTTCGTTGTCTAGTTGTGTAACTCCAGCGAGAAGGTTCAGGTTTTTTGTTGTCAGCTTGGTGTTTTCACTCTGCAAGTGCTCGTTTTTTCCTTTCTCCACGGCAAAATCAGAATTGACTTTCTGAAAATCATCTTTCGCAGAAGCCATTCGAGCTTCCAAATCCTCATTTTGGCTTCTTGACTGGGCGAGTTCGTTGTTCAACTGTGTAACTTCAGCGGAAAGCTTTTGGTTCTCAGTTGATAACTTGGTGTTCTCTTTCTGCAAGTGTTCGTTATTTGTTTTCTCCGCAACAAAATCAGAGTTGGCCTTTTTGTACTCGTCCTCCCACGTTGAACAGCTTGCACATTTTCGTGCTTCAAGATCTCGACTTCTTGTTTTCTCGGCTTCTAGGTTTCTGCGGAGCTGGGCAAACTCCTCTTGAATCTTCAACTCCTTTTGTTGTTTGTCTTCTCTCAAAGCTTGATTCTCGTTCTTGACTTGTTCCAGTTCAGTTCTCATTGAATTCAGGTGAGCGGCTTCGATTTCAATGTTTCCCAGTTGGGTCCGAAGCTCGGCAATCTGCTGATTCATTACCGCCTCACTGTGCTTCTTGGCTTCTTCCAAAGCTTGGTTCTTTATTGCCATGTCTTGTAATCTGGTCCTCATCAGAGACATGATCCTTTCAGTCTTCACTTCATCATCAACCACCTCGAAGATTTGCTTCCGGGGTTTCTTCAGTATCTTCCGGTGCTTTTCTTGTTCCTTCTTGTCCAGAGCCAAGGGGAACCAAATGATACGGACTTCCCGAGGTTGATGATAAGCTGCGATCACCAACATGCAAATCTGAAAGGCAAATTCTTTTACTAAACATAATCACTTGGTTTGTGAGTACTCACCGGGTCACAATCACCGGTTGAAGGTCTATAGGCATGTAGCTTCTCTCTGAACACGACGATTGACTTCTCGAGATTCTCCGCAGTCTTCTTCATCTCTTCAACATCTTCTTCCAATAAAGCCTTGATGCTGAGGAGATCAGCGTAGATCTTCTGCTCCAAAGTGTGACAGGTAGGCTTGAATACCTTGACAGTTGGGTCTTCGTGCTGAAAACCTCAGTTTGAAAAGATGCAAATCGGAATGGGAAAGCTAATTGACTCACTTCATAGTCGATCTCCCAAGAAACGTCATCGCGCAACTGGAAAACCTCGAGACCGTATTCATGACGACGTTGTTCTGGAGTGGATGGTGTGTCCAGGAGCATTGGTACAGACGAAGACATGGCGTTGGACATTTTGATAGAATTGAGAGAGCAATCAACCTGAAACGTAGGGGTGATATTCCGCTTTTTCCTTCTAATATAAACAATTCAGGTGACATTGAGTTCAAATAAACATTTCAGAAGCCAAGTGCGTATAGAAAAAGAAGAAAGCAAGTTCACCCTTCTCTCGCAGGAATAAATGAGAAACGAAAGGGCAAAAAAGTGGAGCAAAACTTTTTCAGAAGTTTATCAGATTTCCATCGCTGAAAACCACTTTATTGCTGATAAGAAGTGAATGTTTGAATGTGTGTTGAAAAAGACGTGATAAGAAACTTGCCGACCATTTTTCAGGTCGTAATCGCAATGAAAAAGTTTCTGATTGGGAGGGAAAAATGTCTCCGTCCCGTTTTCAATTGACGGATTGGCGCCAAGAGCACGACAACTGTTATCAAAGGGGAACCCGCAATGATTTGTGGGTGCTGGTGATAAGTTGTGAATCTTGCGATATCATTGAATGAATGAGAGATATAAGAACAACTGTCCGGATTTTGGACTCATAGAACCCCATGAAACAGACATAGAACATTGAAAAACTATTTTGATTAACAAAGGGGTAAATCTGTGGTTACGAATCATGCAATGTTTTGGAACTCTGCCAAGTATACTGTATCCAACCCACATCATCTCAACCTTGTTTTTCATTCACAAGACATATAGATGTTGACAGGATTCAGAACAGAATGACAGTGAGAAAAACAGTCTTCGAGGTACAAAAATTGTAATTGTTATTCAAAATTTCAGTAATGTCGACGTCAAATTAGGGTTCCTTTGTTATCCAGACGGATGTTCCCACATTAGCCGGAGTACTGTAGCGGGATGGTTATAAAAGGCGACGAGAAGGATGGAATGGTTTTTTTTTCAGTATCGGATTTGATTTTTTATTCTAATTCATCTTGAAGCTGCTTTTGTTCTTGTAAGTCGATCCTTACTCTCTACACTTGATTCATTTCATAATGACTGAGCCACCACGGAAGCGAGTTTTTGACCCTGACGGCAACACCACCACACTTTCCCAAAAAGTGTTGACTCCCCAGAAACGTGCAAGAAAATATGGAATCGAACTGTTCAAACTTGAACCAAATCAGATATGGAAGCAGGATTACAAGGTGATAAGCTGTTTTCCTAGTGCCCAATTACCGTACTTTTGAGGCGTCTACAATTGACCGGCTGGCCTATAAACCTACGATTCACGATTTGGACCCTGAGGTTTACAAGGCGATTCTAGAAGCCAATAACTTCAACTTGAAAGCTTTGGAAAGGCAGAAACAAAAAACCAGAAATGAAGGAGACATTGTACGATTGGCTACTGTAAGTGATATTTTTAGATTTCATGGCTATTCGTCTTTGTTCTAGCTAACTACGAAAATGCATGTGTACGACCCCGTGGAAGATGAATGTACTAGTGTAGTCGACGCTGAAATCTGGAACTATCTGTCCTTGAACCAAATCAAAATCAACTGGGAGCCACAAACCATCTCTGATGCAGAGAGACAACAAGTGCATGCAAGGAGACTTCAATCACACCTTACGACTCCATTCGTGCAACGAGATGATGTACTGAAGCAAACCAAAAGCGTCGACATCCTCCGCAGAGCTTTGGAGTTGAAGAACAACGAATTTGAGAAGAAGATTGCAAACTTTGATCGGTTTGAGAAAAGAGTGAACAAGGAGTTGCAGCAGAAGGATAAACAGTTAAAGGAGAGAGATGTGCAAGCAAGGGTGGATTCGGAGGAGCTGAAATTTTTGCGAGAGGAGAATGAGAAGTTGCGCAACGAACTGCAGAGCAGAAAGGCAAGAACCCCCATAGTCAAGGAAGAGAACCGCTCAGAGCAGAAGCCAATGACCCTGAATCTCCAGAATGCTCTGATTCTCGCGCCCACCCCGACTTCTTCGACCTTTGCATCAGCTTGGAGTGCCTTCAAACCGTACCAATAACATTCTGGTGAGCTGGGTAATTGTCACAAATCAGGTTTCAAGATTAGTTTCAGTAACAAGAAATGACGGCTGAACATCTACAAGCACACTTCCTTTATTTTCAACTTTTCTTTGTTATCCAATCAAAAAAACTTGATCAAATAAAGTTCTTGATATGAAATCTGGACGACAGAACTTCATGTAGTGTAGTTGGACGGGAACAGTGACCAGTGGAGCAGGAACATTCCAACATCAACTGACTGTGGTTACTCCACTAAATAACTTTATTTGCGGACGTATTTTATAAAAACTAACTTTCATTTCGCAATTGCTCATGTCCTTGGCGGCAGGGGTTCCGTTGATAGTAGGACTAGGAGTAACAGTAACAAGGTTAGCATTTAGAATAGAAACCATGGCAAATAGAAAGAGAACACTAGATTGTGAGAGCATTCTCATCTTCAATCAAAAGTGAGGTGAGCAGAAAGTGAAATATCAGGCCAGCTCAGTACCTTGTGATATCCATTTCCTGCTGCACATGGAATTCATAGGCTCAGATAGAGGATTATGGGATTATGACACGGAAGTGAATGTTGGAGTCGCAAGTCACAATTGAAACTGATGGAAATGATAAGTTACTGGCCTAATTGAGCTCAAATATGTACAAGAAAACATTGTTGAAGTATTGGAATTGTTCTCAGAAAGATCAAAGGATTCACTCAAATTGAGTAACAATGAAAAAAAGATCCTATCAGAAAAGTCATCGCGTCACGATGGTGGACTACTAAGGAGAATGGTTCAAACTTAAGTTGAGAGAAACTGCCCGCACCCCATTGCCCTATGCTAGCACCACATTACCCCTTCATTATCTTTACTTTCCTTTGGCGCTACTCCCATAAAGAGACTGTTAAAATGCCCGAGCACACAATCGAATTAGGGTATTGGCGGGCTCTCTGTCGGAAAGTTTTTTGACAGGTTTTGTAGGTGGGAACTTGGTGGGACGAAAAAGATTCAAAATGTCTGTCAGTTAGGCTTATTTTGGTTGCGGTCGAAGACTGAACAGGTGTTTTTTGATCCGCTTAGAGTTGCATAATTTGTACCGGTACCAGTGTCTTTGAAACATGACCAAGACAGATGGTGTTATCTAGATCTCATCTCTCCCTCTCCTGCTTTGCTCACCCACATTCAAACCTTCACTTTCAATCCCTACAAAAACCGAAAAACCCTCATACCCTCCATCTGTTATCTACCCTCTTATACTTGTGCGAAACCCCGAACAGTCACATGAACGTGTACAGATTTTTTTATAACTCTGCATATCAAATTACACCACCAGATGACCAACTGACCAACTTAGTACCTAGCCAGTGACCTCTTCTCCCATCCCTTCTCCAAACTCCACCCTCAATCATATACCCTCCGAGGACTATCTGTCTGCTTACTCATTCTCATTCGTAACCCTTCAAACGTCAGTCCCAGAGTCAGTCCCAACCATTCCTACACCGTCGTACGGTCATTTGTCTCAACATTACCCCATTCTCTCAGGTTTGTTTTTCGAATATTTCTTTTTTCAACACATTGTTTCCGTGATTTCACTCCGTTTTTATTTACAGAGAGTCTCCACGAGAAGTTCATACGATGCCCAACAACAAGAAGAACGAGGAGAACACAACCCAGGAATTCAGGAGAGGGCCACCCAGAAAAGCAAAGACGATGGATGGCGTTCAACTGACTGATGTGGTTCAAGCAAACAATCATCCTGTGGCCTGTAGGGGGTGTGAGATATGTAAGCGTTTGAAAATAGAGGTGCAGCCTGTGCAAATGAGAGATGCCCCCGATCACGATGAAGAATCAGATGACGAGTTGGAGAACTTCGCAGATGCGCCGACGCTGGACTATTACGATCCGAACGACATGAACCCCGAGTTCAATGATGATCAAGATAACAAGGACGGACTTTTCGACGAAATCATTGCTGCACTTGAGGCGAAACCAGAGCTGATTGCCAGCGAACTGGTTCAGACCGAGATCAATGCCCCAACTCTGCATCCTGAGGAGGATGTTCCTGACAACAAGGACAATGTCCTCGACGGAGTCATTGCCGCGCCTGAGACGAAGCCAGAGCTTGGGGAACTTGGTGAGACGGAGAGCAATCCCCCGACGCTATCTCCTGAGGAGGATGTTCCTGAGCAGAAACCCTCCGCTGCTGGCTTGTCAACTGGAGTTGGCTCCACAGGTCCTCAGGCCTCTAAACCGGAAGTTTCAAAGCGAGTCTTCCATTTTGAATCCGCCGGACTACCTGTGAAGTACCGTCACGCTCCATACCAAGCCTCGAAAAATCGGCTTCTTGTTTCGGAGCGGCCACTTCCTCGGGGAATGGCAACTCTGCATCTCTTCCCGATCGGATCTTGCCCGCCATCCCTTCGTTCCCGGACTGCATCTCTCCTGACACCAATGAACCGATCTGCCGCTTCTCCGCTTGCTGTTGCCAGCAGCAACACTGATTCGAACTGGGAGACATGGAGTGTGAGTTATTTTAGACCTTTAACACTATCTAGAACTGTGTTATTTTCAGGAAATCCGTGTAATTGGCTGGCTAGAAACGTTCTTGACATTGAGCGAAAACAGGCCGTTTTTCGCAAATGTCGTTTCTCATGGAATAACAGGAAAAATCCTGTTCAACATATGCCATTCGAGCCGTCCAATCGAGTGCTTCAAGACTGAGCAACTGGGGGAAGATGCTGCGGAATTGGTTCTCCAGAACTTCAAAACCCTGGTTCAAGCAGAGAGCGACAAACTGGTGAAACTGAAGTATCCTTGATTCCGTCCTTCTATCTCTTGTTCTTCAAATTGTTCCTTTCGTTCTTATGCTTTTTTCTCTCTCTCTCTCTCCGTTTGTTCTTGTTTCTTCTCATTTCCCCTCTGTTTTAGTCTTCTTTGTTCCTCTTTATCTTCCTGAAATGTTGAATCACTTTTTTACAGTTAATAATACTCCGTGTAATCTGCACAACTCACCCTCACCTTATTCTGCCGTCAATTTATTCCAAATTTTTATTCAATAAATGTGTCTTGATAACCTGAACTGTCATCGTGTTTCCTTACCCTAAATAGGAACCTCAACATGAAGTTTCACTCTCAGTTTCATATAGGCAAAAACAACTCAAAACTTTCCAGAAACAATTTTTATTAATACAGTACCAAACATAGGATAATTTCAGAAAAAGTGAAAGGGGACAGAAAATGAAGGGGAATGTATACAGAGGAATTAATTTCAACACAAACACAAAGATCATTAAAGACTAGATTATAACCAAAATAAAATATAAAGAACCCGGTAGTAAATTTTCAGAGAGAGGGGGAGGGGAAGAAGAACCAGGTTTAAGAGGCGAAAAAGGGAGAAGGGTGGAGGGGAACAGGGCCAAATTACGACACAATTGAAAAGAGGGTATGGGAGAGGGAAGAAGAAAAAAGTGAGCCAACTAGAGGAACAAGCGTCCTCGAGGAAGTTTCGGAAGTGTTGGCTCACTGGGAGGTGGATAGGATTGAGAGGAAACGGGTATAAAGGAACAGAAAACAGAAACTAAATGAGAGTGGGAACAATAAGTTAACTTTAAGGATTCGGATAGGGGAGTACGAAAAAAAGGGGTGGAGACGAATCAGGTGAGAATCTACTGTGGAAACTTGTCAAAGAATCTAGGATTTCAAGCGTTTTCAAACGTGCACTATAGTGATTGAAAGTTAGTTGTAGCCTTATCTAGTGCTGTAAATGTTTGGGAAGTCGGAAAGTCGGAAGGGCACTAGAAAAAGTACAAGCTAACTTTCAACAACTATTCTGCAAGTTTCAAGGACGCTGAAATCTTGACTCGTGCGACAGGTTTTCTAGATTCTCCTCTGAGCAATCGGCAAAGCCTAGCAGAAGATGTACTGCACGGCTTTGTCGATTGCCCAGTTGTTGCAGCTGAGGACTGCGATGGCCTCGTTCTAAAAAATTTTCATGTTTGGTAAGAGCAGATTCTTAGACCCCTCCAATACAATGGTCCCCCTAAACAAGCCCATTTTTGCGATGTCTGTGCAGTTCAACTCAATTTTTCATAGAATTTTGGTAGTTTTCAGCAGAAAAGTTCAATTTGAAATGATCGCGCCTCTAATACAGCGGAGATCAAGAGGTGGTTTGAACAATAGATGGGCATGCCCTTCTAACAGAAGAAATACGGTAGTTTTTATCTTGTTTCATCTAATAACCTCTATTTGCCATCATTTTGAAGCCAGTAAATCCCCAAAACACTCACCTCACGAACTCCCATCTCCACCACACGATCGACCTTCCTCTTGCACTCCGCATCGAGCTCCTTCTGCGCTCCGGCGAACACGACGGTCCAGAATTGGGCGGTCGTCTGAAAAATTGGCAACTCTTTTCGTTCATGGTAATCGGTCCCCTTCACTCCAGTAAATTTTTCTATATTTCTATCGCAAAACTGGGAAAACAAAACGTTCGTATCGCAAATCGTAAAGCAAAGAAAAACAGTCTGTTATTCTAATTAGCCTTCTTGATATGGAAGCATGGGAAAAACAGTAGAGATGAGATGAGCGCTTTGTTAGCAAACTTCTGACTTCAGGATGATCGTATAGCAGCGGAGGTGAAGTTGAGCACGGCGCCTAACAGAATTGCCTACGAGATGCATTATCTCGTGTACACATCCAATTATTTTGCTGCTTCTGACCGCGCCACCCTCTTTCAAAACAGCCTACCTTGAACATCGCCTGGTTATCCAGGTATTGCCTGGCGACAACGGCGTCTTGCGGGTCGTTTGGCTCCGGGGCACAGAGCATGGCCTGCACGGAGAGCAGCATGGTGCGGAGAGTCAAGCTCGCAGCCCTGTAAAACGAGAGTGAGCTTGGTTGGGTTGTTGTAGGTCTCATACCACTTGTCCTTCAGGATGTCGAGGCAGATGGCGCCGGTCTGGGAGCTGATGTTCGGGTGCCAGATGCGAGTGACGAACTTGGCCTGTAAGCATGTTGGGATTAGAAGACGATTCACAGGTTTCGGTGTTTGGCTCTGAAAACATGTCTTCTGACTCCAAAACGAGTCAGAAAGACGTTCACATGCATTTGTTTGCTTGTTTCTTCTTATTGAGTGCATTTCCACTCTTCGAATCCCCAATCCTTACCTTTGGAGGCTGGAACGGGTACTGGTCCGGGATCTGGATGTCGATCTCGAACATTCCACCGGCGTATGGAGTGTCCTCGGGGCCTTTGATGGTTCCCTGAAAATACGAATCGAGATTATGGAAAATAGTTCATGTTCATTTTCATCTAAATCCCAGGAAAAGGGTACCCGCAGTAACCTAGAGCCCATCATTTTCGGCATTTCTGCGAGCGAATCGAGCGAATCGGGCAAATCCTACATGACCTTAGCGTGTGTGGCGACAAAGAGCACGATGATTGTCTTTTTTATGAGCCAGAACACATTTGCCTTTCTGCTTTCTCCACCCTCCGTCGCCCCTTTTTTTCTTCATTCTGGTCCATTTTAGTCAACTCTGGCGGCTTCACTACTACGAAATTTGCACCCGACTTATGTCCCCAGTTACTTTGAAAATATAGTAGCTCACTTGCTCTCACAAGGTACTAAAAACGACCACTCAAGTTGTCAAAACCTCTGATGTCGAGCTGTCAGTCTCGCAAAAAAAAGGTGAAATTCTGGTGTTCGACATGTTTTTTTGAGTCTCTGGGGAGTTTGGCGTGAGCTCTGCGAGCGGCTGCAACTTTTTCGTGTCTTTGCGCTATTGTCTGAAGTTTTTGACTTGAACAACGTCTACTATTCATAACTGAGGTAAATGAGAGGAAGTTTGGGCATCACCTACTGTCTCTGACGTTCACCACTCATTGCTACATTTGAACAGGGGGTGTCGAGCGTGAAAGTTGCCCGAGCAACAGAACGAGCATTTCACACGGCCAACATGTCGACGAGCCTTGTCCAAAAGTTTGAGAGCCCTTCCCCATACTCGGTCATGCCATGCTGTCGCTGGTACGACGTTCTCGCTGTTTCATCCCCCATTCTCCTCCACTTCTAAGCAGTCTGTGCTCTCAAAAAAGTACAATGTGGGCGTTCGGAATGCTGTTTTTGACTCTCCAGAGAGTTTAGAGTCCAACACTGACTCTTCAACTTCTTTGAGTGTTGGCGTCCTTACTCTCAAGATTCTTGATGAGGAGGAGGTGGGCAAAGATGCAACCATGGTACAGGACTGGAATTTCAGCATAGTTCCCGAGTCTTGGTCGTGATAGAGCCATGGCTATGTTTGAAACGAGGATGTTGCACAGGCGATGGGGCAACCAGAACAAGTGAGTCGATTGTCCATATCTTGACGCGTTCTGCTCGGATGCAGTTGAAAGCTCCAACACGCTTTTTGCCGGAAGATCCGTGGCGCTGCACGTTTTTCGATAAGTCTTCAACAGATTCCAACAGCAATTTCCTCTGTTTGGCATCAGAAACTTCGACGGCAAGTGACTTCTATAGTCGGCATGGTTTTGGTCTTGTTTTTGAGGCTTTACTCTCGAAAATGATCGTGCCGCCGGGATTCGGAAAGTTGAAGCTAATCCAAGCTCTGAATATTGCTGGTGATATCGCCGTGTACTTCCAGTCGGTCTGTTTGTTTCACGCTTGTATTCCCGATTCCTCATTGACCCCGACTAGTTCATATTTCCCCTCGTCACACTCTCCCTCTTTGCTCCCTTTCATCTCATGGTGTTTCTAACGAGAGGCAATCATACAGGTCCATGTCCTCTTCATCTTTCGTAGAGTTTCCGCCATCTACCCCGTCTCTCTCTCGCCTTTTTTGCCTTATCGTCTTCCCCGGGGCATTCGTTCGACGACCCCTTCTCTCTGTGCTGCGTACATAATGGGACGTCGTCCGTACCACCTGCCGCAGCCCGCCGTCTTGCTATCGATTTTCTAATTAGGGGTTCCATGCAAGTACGTCGTGGGTTTTATGAGCTTAGGACCCATTTCCTGGTTTGAGAATGGAGCAAACGACTCACCTTGATCTTGCGCAGATCGTTGTCCTGCATCTCGATGTGGATCCCGGCTTCAGTGATGTCACCGGCCGTCGCCACCTCTCGGCACTCCTTCTGGACCCGTTGAAGAGCAATGTGCGACATTGCTGGGCTAGATCTTCGCTGAAAACTGTTTGAAATGGAAGGAGAACGCTGTGAAATGGGGGACAAGCAAAAAAGCCGATAGAACGGCGAAGACACGTAGAAGGGGAAGGTGAGCACTGCCGATGTGGCTGACGATATATATGCGACTAAACAGAGCGAGTACGCAACGGAGTGTCGTATTTTCTCTGCGTCTCTTTCGACAGCAGCCTCTTGTTTCTCTCGATAAACTGCTTCACCACCGCCAAATTCAACTTTAACGCTGATAAAGGTGTACCTAAACTAATCAGAATTTCAGAAATAAAGAAGAAATTCATTTTCCCTCCAACTGATGAACTTTTCCTTGCACTTTCCCATTCATTTAGGCTTGCTGTCTGTGCAATTCTCCTTGCATCTTCATTTATCTATTTGCCTAGCTTCATGTTTTTAATCTTGCCAATCCCAATCCCGCCCCATTTCCTCTCTCTCCACCCACGGATTCCCTTGATGAAACTCTGTTTCTCTTCGTTCATTTTACGTTTTCCGACCACGTCTTTCATTCAGAATCATTCCAGGATCGTTCATCCGTCATGGCCTCGCACGCCGAGTTCTTCGAAGACCTCGAGATCGCCGAGAAACTGCATAATGCCGTGCTGATCGACGAGAAAAGCAAGACCGTGAAGGTAAGTATTTCGGAGTGAAAAACTGAAAGAATAACTGGAAAAAACATTCCAAATCGTCATAGTAACGTTTTTGACTGTTAGATAACTCTGGATGTGATGAGATTAGCATCCCGGTGGGACAACAATGCTTCAAAAACGCAACACATTCTTTCAGATGATTCTCGCTGGTCCGAGAAACACCGCTTACCAGGACGGAACTTTCGAGGTGGAGATCTCCTTCGGCGACGACTACCCGGTGAGCAAGCCGACTGCGATGTTCACCTGCAAGGTCTGGAACCCAGCGGTCGACCCGAGAACCTCGCAGATCTTCTTCGAGAATACTCCGTGAGTGTTTTTCCTATTTAGTTTGGGGTAAAATAAAACATGACTTTCAGGTACAACGTGACGACAGCCATCGAGTTCGTCATGGAGCTGCTGACCACCTCGATCTCCAATAAATATGATGTAAGTTTCCAGAAAACCATTCAGCTCGTTGACTCCAATTCTTTCAGGAGACTGCTCGCTTCTGGACTCAGCGTTATGCTGATTACGCCGGTCCGGACGAGCAGGACGCTCAGTGGCTCGCCAACATCAGCTTCCTCGGAGGGATGGGCTTTATGGAGGTAAGCATTTTTGAAATTTCTCTCGCACTATCAACTTTTTTGCAGGACGAATCGGTTCTGGCCCTCTCTCTCCACGACGGCAACATGGAGCTCGCTCTCGAGGAGCTCTGCGAGATGTCTCTCCGCGAGGAAGTTCCGGTCTACCCGGAGGGGCCGATGGCCCACGGAGAGGCTGGGCCATCGGGCCTCAGAGCCAAGGAGAGCGACGACGACAGCGAGGAAGACTCTGGAGCCGAGGAGCTCGGCTGGAAGAAGGTCGGACCGTCGGAGAAGCCAGGACCATCGAAGAAGTAAGCTTCCCATGTACCTCCACCATCTCTTCCTCGTCCCTCTACCTTAGGTTCTTCTACCCCCTTCTCTCTCTCTCTCTTCCCCATCTCTTTGATGTCTCACTGAATCGTTTCGATGCACAGTTTCTGAGCAAATCTCGATTTGTCTGGACTCTGCCTATGAACGTTTTGATTTTCTAACTCCTCTGGCCATCTCAGAATGCTCATCTCTCGCTTGTACTCAGTCGAGCCGTTTTGTGTCGTTTTCCATGAGCCCATCTCGTTTTGTTGTATTCAACTTATAACCACTCTCCTTCTTTGTCTCTCCCTTTTCCAAAATGCTCTCTTGCCCTCTGGTTGCTCCTGATTTCATTCAACCATGGCCTTCTTCTCCATGATCCCCGTCCTCCAATTGAACCGTCCGGAGTTATACCTTATGATTGTACCCCGAGTTCTTTTGTATGCTTCCCCGTTCCTTAAAGTTGACTTGATTTCTCTATTTTGCAGTATTTCAATAAAGCAGTGGACCAAAAATCGGTTTACTTTGAATTGATTTAGAACGGAATTTGTTCAGATAAAACAGAAGAGGTGATATACAGGACACGAAACTACGGATTTCAGACATAGATAACAGCTAGAAAAGGGGAAATGTATGATAAATTTGACGATTCACGAATTCAAAGTTCTGGTTACCCGGTCCTGGACACATTTCTAGTAACATTCGAGCGAAATCCGTCTCTACACTATCCAAAACCTTGGTTCCATCATGTAAACTCAACAGATAAAGAATAGTGGGGTATAGAACAGGAATAAAGTTGTGGACTAGTCCAACATACAACATATGACGAAGGTTATCACCCTCCAGATCCGAATTCTTCAATTCTCCATCCCGGACATGAATGAACTCTCTGAGAATTCCTTCCTCGATTGGAGTCCCTGTTGCAAACATATCGGCTTGTATTACTTGTCGACGGAATTTCGGAAGGGTTTTGAGTTCTGAAAATAATCTATTCTGTTGCCGAGTAAGAAGCAAAAGTAATTTCACCTTCTTTAGTGAACTCTTTGCCATTTTCTTCTAACAGTTGTGCAGCGTATTTCACCATTCCATTCAGAACTCTCATACACATATTCTTGCAGTTTACATCACCTTTGAACATGAACGTGAACATATGATGTGGTCTGGTCGGATCATCGTCCTCTGAAAATCAATATCTAAATGTGACATATGAATCTTCAAGTTACCTTTGGCTTGCATTTGATTTTGAAGAATTTTCTTTGCATTGCGAAATTTCTGCTTCTGTTTCCGCTGTTCTTCTTCTTGTTCTTCTTTCAGTTTTCTTTCTCGAGCCCTTTCCTCCTTTACCTCTTCTGTCAACTTCTTTCGCACGATTCCTTGATCTTTGATATCTTCCAGGGTACCTTGTTCCTCCTTCATCTTCTCATTTTGAGCAATCAACTCGTCGAGGAAATCATCTTCAGCTTTCAATTCTTCCTTTGACTTTGGTTGAGGAGTTTTTGATTTCTTTTTCTTTCCTTTGGTTCGAGACGGCTGGGGTTTTGGCTCTGACTGAGGTTCAACAGGAGAATGGCACGAGTTGCGAGATGGAGAGGTTACTGTTTCCGATTTTCTTAGATCTATGGGTTCATCTTCAAGCTCTGAGGTGTCCACATCATCCTTAGCACAAGAGGGAATAACTTCAGGTGCAGCAAATTTAAAATGATCAACTTTATCGTCAGCTGAAGACGACGGAACATCTACTATCTTGTTTTCTTTAACTGGTCGAGAAGCTACTGGCGCAAGAGCTACCAGTGGATATGAAGATTCAGTTGCAAAAATGTCATCCGAGTATGTTATCTTCAATTTCACATCTGACGTCTTCTGTTCTTGCTCTATCGGACCAGGACACGACTTCTTATAGTTCTTGTAGTTGCGATTCTGATATTGTTTCTGTGTCTGATAACTGGAATCATTCTTCTTGTTGTAACTATGATTGTCTCTGCCTCCAACGTCCCATTTCTTCTTTGAAGTCCAGCTAGCCGATGTTTTGGACGGTTGCTCTTCACGACGCAAATAGTTTGGCTCGCGAATCATCTTTTCATTGGTGTTTGGGAGGTCTTGAGGCTTTGGTGCCGCTTTCTTGGCATAGGACACAGTTTCGGGAATCTGAACACTTGTGGAAGTGGCAATGGGAACTTGAGAGTTGGAAACGGGGTCCTCAACTCTGCCAGTTCCAACTTCGGCTACAGCGAGCGAAACCTTGTGATTTATAGCCATTTTCCTTGTGCATTCTTTTTGTGGTTCTGGGTCTTCAGTAGCTTTGAAATCTACAATAGCTTCCGAAATTTGCTCACTGCAACTTGGTTCGTCCACTTTTCTGCAAGTTTGAAAGGGTTCGAGCTGAAAATGTGATTCAACTCACTGTGATATGGTCTCCACAACAGGAACTGATTTTTTCGGTTCAGTTGCTTTGCTTATCACGGGTTCACGATCAACTTTTTCAGTGGTAGATGGACCTTCTTCTTTCCTAAAACAGTGTGAAGTTCGACCACGCGAAAAAGGTTTTTTGACTCACGTTTCTGCAGTTTGCACAACCGGATGTTCCGTCTCATCAACCACATCACTTTCAGAATCGTCATCATCCTCTTGCTGCTGATTCTCGGTTTCATTTGCTCGATTAATGGGTGACATTGTACTTGAATGGGGTTCTCTAACAGGCATTTGCATGGGATGTTGCCTGAAACCTCAGATTTTCAAGTTATAAAGAGATTTGACTCACCTATGAGTGTTTCTATTTTTTGAAACATTCTGATAACTATGTGACTCGTTATGCCATTGGGTTGCTGGTTGACCATTGAAGTGTCCATTGAAGTTTTGGTAAGTTATCGGTGCGTTTGAGTAGACTGGTGGCGGCAACTGGATCGGTCCACCGTTCATTTGAGGGTTATTCGGTGGAGGGTAACTTGATGCTATGTAACCGGGATTTGGATAGTTTGGCGGGAGGTTTTGGTGGAAGTTCTGATTGCTAGTTTGGTAAAACGTGGTTCCATTTGCACACATTCCTCTGAAAAAGAACCGTCTTTGATGGAAAAGGAAGTAATAACTCACTGTTGCACTGCCGGTGCAATAACCTGCTGGTAAGCGACTTGTGGGTGTATTACTTGAACAGGAGGTGGCTGAGGATGATGAACGTTTTGCTGATACAGAATAGGAGCAGGTTGATATTGGTGCAGACCCATGTTTTGGGGGTGTGGCTGCAACGAAAAACAGCGTCTAGTTGCAGTACTGCAACTGGCTTACCATTTGCTGGGTATACTGAGCTCCATTCGGAACAAAAACCGGTCCTGGTTGATGCTGGTACACAGTTTCAGTGGGAACTTGACATGTTGCTATTACCGGTGGAAGATGCTGTATAAAATTTCTGATATCTAGTTTTCTAACGAAAATTTCATGGTTTGGTTGTTTTCGTTCAGTCAAAACAGAGTTATTTTCGGATTGGCATGAACTCACATTTTGTATAGCTACAACTGGAACTACATGTGGCTGTTGAGTCTGCTGTCTTGTAAATACCAAGTTAACAAAACCCTTATTGAGAAATGCTTCTGTTTCAAAAAACCATAACGCTGTTTTATCCATTTGCTCTATACATGACAAGTAGAACTTTCTAGTTTCTGTGTGAGTGAAATCCAAGTCTTCGAGGCCTCGGGTGACCTGGAAAAGAAGGGAAATTGAAAGTTGAGGGAAACAGAAGAGAGTAAGGGTACCTTAAGGAACATGTCAACTCTCTGGTTTCGAATGGATTGTGCATAGTTGATTTCTTGCTGTTCATTCATGTGTTCTGAAATCGTGATGTTAGAAATCGTGATGTTAGAATCAGAAGCCAAAAGGTTTCGTAAGAATACACAGGTTGAGAAAAATCGATCAATTTGAAGAAAAAGGTGGAAACTTTTAAACCAGGAACCTGAAAACAAAGACAGAACACTCTACATCCCTCTATTTTTCTTTTCCTGCACTACAACCTCTATTTAACCAGAAAGAAGTGCAGAGATTCTGCAAACCACGATGCTAAATCTAATTTTATTTCCAAATGAATAAATACCCCCCGTTTTCAAGGCGGTGCTCAGTTATAACAGGGCTCCGTATGCATGCCTGAAATGGCGTACATAACTAATTGGCAGGTAGAAGGCAGAGAAGGAAACGAGGAGAGAAAGAGAATTGGAAAAGAAAACAGAGAGATTGAGGGAAGGAGTATGGAATCTTGTAGTTTGCTTTTATTATAATCATTTCTTGGAGGTGTTAGTTCACATGTAGGTAGAGGAGAAGAAGGATGTGAAGAAGGAAAAAAAACAAGGGAAAAATAGAGAAAAGGAGAGGTCAAAACTAAAGTCTCGATGTCAAGACAGAGCGATGATCTGTTCCAAATGGAAACTGATGTTCCGGACTGAATCAGAAACGAATGTTTGCACTTATAAATGTGTGTACTACGTCTGGAAAAATGTAGTTTCTGACATCGCTTGCACTTTACAACGATATGTCCTACTTCTAGTCGGGGAGATTTGTCTCACGCACAAGCTGAAAAGCCGAGTGATATCCTCAAAATCTCTCTGAAACTTCAAGAACAAAGACAAAACGACCCGAATTCACTTTCAAATACCTCCAAAATCCATCAGGTGGTCTTGAAAAGTTCTCACCAAAAATATATAGGTGTGGGAAAGCAACTAGCTTACTTTTGTCAAGAAGTACTTTTCTTTACGGGAGTCTGTTAATTCTGACGTGCTAAATCCGTACATTCCACCTGCTTAGTAAGACAAGTAACATTTCAGCTACGTGATCGTTTACAGATTGGAGTGGGATGAAGATTCCAGAGCTTGGATACTAACCAAACCGTCCACCAGACAAAACATGCAATTAACCGATTCCTTGGAGAGCTCTGATGAGGATAATACGGACATGAACAACTATCAGAGCAAAATATCACTTTACGCGTCAAAACGCTCAATTTCTGCAAGAAAATGCACTTGTATACGGGGTGTAGGAGTAACAAAAGAGTACTTATATTCGGAAAAAACTGAAAATCGGTTACTTTTAGAGGAACAAATCATTTCAAAACATGCGTAGAAGAAAATGGATTGTATCCTTTCTTTCACCCGGTCCACCAACCCCAAATCCGCACGGAAATCCACACGGACCACACCTGCAGAATTACTCGTCAGAAAATAACTGATCTCTGCGTTTTTCTATGCGCGATTTCCTTGTCTTCTCATTTTGAATCACCGGGAATAGTCACGTTGGCATTCCAGATGGATAATCACTCATTTACTTTCATTTCTTTTCATTTCCTGCTCTTTTTCTTTTTTTTCTGGTTGATGAGAGTCTCAAATGTTTAACTTTTTCTTTCCCTTCCTTTTTTCACGTTATCATGCACTTCGTAATGAGATATTTTCAGGTATTACGCTGTCCCAGTACACTCTCCGCTCGCACTCCTACGCCATCGAAATGACTCCTAGCACAGCAGGTAATTTTCATAAAATAAAACTCAAAGAATGGTTCTGTTCCAAAAAAAGGGATTTCCCGTTGGAAGAAACATTGACGGTTTTAACCAAAAATTTCAAAAAATGTAACATGGCAACTCATAACCCCTTGTTAGTTGTTTGTTGTCTACTTTCACTTACAAAACATCATTTCAAACATCTTTTTTGACGGATTCCAAAAGACTCTTGATGAGTGAAAACTTAAGATTTGTGTTTTTGAAAGGGTAGAGAGAGAGAGAGACTTTGCATAGCAGTCATTTCATAGTTTTTCCGACCTCACAACCTCATTTTCTGTTGAAAACTAAACTTTTCGCGTTAGCAATCAGAGAAAAGAGAATTGGAAAATGGGTTTTATAATCTATGTTGTCTCTAAATCTTGACAATAGGTCAAAAACGTTCCCTTCTTTTTCTAAAACAAAAAAAAATGAAAATGAAATTTACTTTCGTGTTTTCAGATAAGACCACTGAGCAAGTGGCCGATGACGTGATTCTGGCGATTCATCGCCTCCGTCTCACTCATAAGCAGCTCGCAGAGAACGTCTGCGATTGTGCACAGTCGACGCTGACAACGTACCTGTCGAAACCAAAGACCTGGAACACCCTGTCACTCGCCGCCCGCAGCTATTTCGAAAAGCTGAACAAGTGGATTGAGAAGACGGATGATGAGAAGTTGGCGGCGGTCCCAGGAGCAACGAAGAAGCCGGATGTGGAGCTCCAGTTCAAGGTGGTTCAGCCAACCGGACCATCGGCCATCGTGCCACCAGTCCAGCCCACTCGTCAAGTCACTCCCACCACCGGCTACACTATCTCGATGGACGACTACAAACGTTTCGCAATGGAGATGGACGTGGAGAACCGTCTGGCTGCTCGGAAACGCCGTTCAACGTGAGAATATTGTGTTCATTGCTCCTCAAAAACAGTTCCTTTCAGATCTTCGGAAACCGGCAGCACCTCGGCACCACTCCCAAAGAAACATCACCTCTGATCTCCCCATCAACCACATCACCGTTCAACCTAAGATACTCTCATCAACATTCCTCTCCTTTCACAGTTCTTCTTTATAGATTTTCCGCCCGCTTTCTTGTTTACTTTTTACCGATTATAAAGTTTTGCAACTTAAAAACTGTGTTCCCTTACTGATATTTTGTTTGTCGGTAGACTGGTGTGGTTTGGAACTGAAATTGTTGCAATTCAACTGAAAATACCGTGATTCGAGCAAACACAGTTTGTGACTGAACAACTCAAGACACCATGGCACTGAAGACTGCCAGAGTACACTAGATTTGAGAAAGATGATGGAAACTTCAACAAACTAACAATGTAAAAGTCACAGAAACCAATAAGAACAGTTTGAAAACCTTTATTAACCCTTAGTTGCAGAGTTTCATCGGTTGGTATCGTTGGGACGTGGTGGCTGTGGGCAAGTCGGCTCCGGGTCAGGATTAGGGTCAACACTATAACAGCTGAAAGAAGTATCATTTAGGGTAGAAAATCTGGTAGTTTCGAAACTGACCGTAGTTCAAAAGACGAATTCATTTTGATTCCAGAACTAGAAGTAATAGAAGGAGTATTGGGACTGCTGGATGCCGAACTTTTGTGGCATTTGAATGAAACTGTTTCCTAGGTTGAACTGCAACGTGTCAGCTGAATTACCACATTGGGAATATCATTAGCTGATATGGTAATCTGTGATGTTGGAGTTCAAGTGACAGATAAACTGAATTGCAATGAAGACAAAGTAAACACTAGTTCACTTGGGAGAACATGCAAGATTCAGTCTGTGTGTGCTGATGTTTCTTGAAAACATTCAGCAAAGCAAGGATCCATAGAACTGTAAGCGTTACACATAACTATTTCAAGTTTGGAGCTTCTCTGAGAAACGGACTAGAGGAAGTTCCACTTTCTAGGAGTGATTCTGTTCGAAAACTTCTTAGTGTTTTATAATTGAAACATTGGAGGGAGGAGCAATTATGAATGCTTTATTTAACTTATTTCAACATCGAGTTAGATCATTTTGAAGGAGGAGGACGAGGAGTCGGGACGTAAGGCGTATTGGGGCGCCCTATCTTCGATGGAATGTCCTTCACGATCTTTCGGCCTCCGTGCAAACTCGGCTGGTGGTGGAAGACGACTTCTCCTCCCATCTCATTTTTGAAGCTCCCGAGCTCGTTGATGATCTGTTGATCTTCATGGAAAAATCCAGATAGCATGAATAGCAGGGAAAAAGCTAGAATAGACTTCATCTCGAATGTTCGACTTGTCGATGTCAGTAATGGTTCTGTTCGGCCTATTTATTCTGTTTGAAACTTCCTTGTTCTGAAATTCCCACGTTTTGTAATGCAAATTTCGTTTATTTCTTCTCAAAACTTTTCAGAATAATAAAATGTTTTGGTGTTGATGTTTCAGCAAGGCCTGGTGTGTAATCTTCAACCGAAAGTTGGTGTTTCGAACTCAGAAACGCCTAGGTTGAGCCGATTCTTCACTAGGTTAGCAGTTCTTATTAGGTGTCTGTCGTTTCTCGAGGGACTATGATAACAACTCTCAAAATAACGAGAAACGCGTTTTGAAAATGTTCATTACAGTTACCAAAAAAAATTTAAAATTACTCGCTGTCATGAGTTGGTGGCCGTGGAGCAGGTGCATCTGGAGACGGGTCCGGGTCCACACAATGGGAGCTGAAACATAGAAACCAGTTTTTCTGAGATTTGATGTTTTAGACACTCACAGTCGAGGGAGAGTCTGCATTGTTGATCCACAGATAGAAGAGCTTTGGGATGACGACTTGGCAGTTGTAGTAGTTGGAAACTGTTGAATTTCTAGAAATCCGCGGTCTATTTATCCTATTGAAAATTAAGCGGAGCTTTTGAATGACGTGTCAGCTGAATTACCATGAAAATGATTAGCGTTATGATCGATGCTAATGAAATTACAAGTTATTCAGAAAACAATTGATGAATCCGATTAGCTGCAGTGAAGTCAAATCCACTGTAGTTTTGTAGAACCAGAGACTGTGCGGCTCGTCATTTTTCAAAAATGTAGTGACAGTGCTTTCTCTGGAATGAAAACAAACATTGATAAACAAATTTTTAACTTTTAAGGTTTATGAGGTAATATAAATAAAGAGGTTTAGTATTATCATCGGGGAAAAAAGAGGAATGACAGCAAAAAAAAAGCAGGTTTCATTTTAACGGGAAGCAAAGGGGACTGCGGTTCAATAAGAATAAGTAAAGAAAACTGATCTTGAGTTGGGAATAGAGAATCAGAATACTGAATGAATTGGGGGTTAGAGAACAAAGTGCTTCGACAATATGGACTTTCCGTTTACTAAGATTCAACGAATAAGTTATTAGAGGTAAAAAAATAAGAAGACTTTGAATGTATTGTGAGTTGAGAAAAAGGTAAATAAGAATTGTGGGGAAAAACTGAATGAATTTGAGTAGTAGATGTTCTGGCGACGAAGGAGAGAGCGATGGTCCGGACTGTTGAGGACGAGATTTCCAAACGAAGGATGATTCTGAAATAGCAAATAAGAAGAACATCAAGTGATCATGCTTTGCGTAGGCCTTACCTGTTTTTCAACTGTCACAGTTTTGTGACGACCGGCACACAAAAACAAGCTACGATTGAGACCATCGAATATGAGAGAGGCAGAATCAAGTGTTTCAAGACGTCAGAACATGGGCAAGTATGATTTGAACGGAAGAAACTGAAATTTAGGAATACTTATTGTTTCGACGTCGTATCGTTGCTTACAGTTTATGTGCCGCCGAGAGTGAGAGTTGAAGCGAAGCAGTAGGGGATGTGCAGGTTACGAATGTCAGGGAACTCGGCCAGAAAGAGTAACAGTTGATGGAGAAGAAGCTGAAATCTACACGTTTGAAAGTTTACGCAACTATTTGTACGACTCACCATCCATTTACTTCTCGGAAAAAAGAGATCGAATACATTGGTACATCGATTGAGGAATTGGAGAGAGAACGAATGGCAGGAGTGGAAGTCGGGATGAGGTTGACGAGGGATGCATAGTAGTTCAAAGCTGGAAATATCAAAAGTAATTTCTTTGTGGTACTTGTTATAAGATCCTCCTTACCGGTGGAGTAAAGTTGACAGCAGCGACGGATGATAAATGGAGCGGATAGCTGGGGAAGACGACGAAGATTTGGAATTGGTGAGTAAGCAAATGAGTAGACATTCAGAGGTTTGAAGGTCCGAGAACGTTGTTGTCAGCATGAACATGAGGATCAGCAGGTGCAAACGCGTCAACGTGAACGTCAGCAGAAACCTCAGCAAAATTGTCAGCAAGAGCAGCAGCAGGAATGTTAGCCACATAGTGAGCAGGAACAGAAGCAAGAGCTAGACTAGCGGCATCTTCGTTGGACGTTCCTGAAAACATAGTTCTTACACCCTGACATTCAACTTCCATTAGTCACTTACCATTCCAGTACAGCTTACAGAACGCGAACATCATCTTTGCAAAGTCAAGTGGGAGTTCGAATCCCTGTGCAAACTGCACAACTTCCGCTTCCAAGGCCATCAATTGATTCTCATCAGCATTTGTAATGGACAAGAGGTCAGTGGCTCCAAGAGTGTTCATGAGAATTCCAGCGATTTGCTCGACATCTTCACGGCAACAAACCAGACGAGAGTTCTTATGAAAGACTGCAAGTGCTTCATTGTAGGTCAGCGGGAAGTCATCCGATTTGGCGGCAGTGAAAAGTGCCAAGAGACGATTGCTGCTTGAGTGAATTTCTTTAGTGACGGCGGTTTTCTTGCAGATTTTGCAGACACGACGATAACGGTTCCTTTTCGGTTTCCCAGATTGTGATGCGGGACCAGTGACACTCTCATCCATCAACTCATTAGCTGGCTGCTCCTCGACCATTGCTTCTCTTTGAAAAACGGGTGGCTCGTCGGTGATTCCCGTAGACAAGTTGAATTGGGGTTCCATCATTTGTGCCGCCTCTTCGTAGTGGATTGGGACATCTTGATGCTGATGTTGCTCGTGTTGCTGCACAATTTGTTCCATATCATACACTGCTTGTTCCGGGACATGTTCCTGATTGTGCAGGACCATCGGTTGCATCTCTTGCAGCTCGGGTGCGGCTTCATACTGTTCAAATGCAGGTTCTTGAACAATTGCTTGAGACAAAGAATCAGTTTCTGGTTCGAAGACGACAGCTTCTGGCTCATCTTGCGGAACAGGGGTCTCTGGTATCGGCTCAATGACTTGATCTATGCCCAGAGCGAACCATGGTTCAAGTTCTTCCACAGGCTCCGGTTTAGGTTGAATGTAGGGTTGAGCCACGTGATGGAACTCCATCAGCGGTTGTGGTTCCGCGTAGTCCTGGAATCCTTGCACGTCATGATAGTCGACAAATGGTTGTGGCTCCATGACTGAATACGGCTGATAGTTCTGCATCATTGCCAGTTCTTGTTGCAGCCCCATTTCTTCCTGTGGCTCCAAAGCAGCCGGTACAGTCATTGGTTGGAACAGCTCCATGACCATATCAGGTTGCGCTGACTGATTGACAATGTCTTCTTGGAGCTCCATGTCTTCATCGAACTGCTCATCCCTTTCCATATACTCGTATTCTTCCTCCTCTTCGTCGTCATCCTTTTGTCCCTCCAGCCCTTGCAGCTCCTCCAGTTCCTCGTGCTCGATCAGTTCAGCCAGTTCTTCATATCCATCCTCCTCCTCTTTCTTGTCGTCATCAGAAATCGACTCATCGGCATTTCCTTCTCTATCCAATCTGGACCTTTTCATTGCCTTTCGCTGGTTGTTGATCTGCTTCTGGATTTCTTGAGCTGAAAAAATAAATGTTTACCCCGGAAATCTGAAAGCTCTACTCACCACGCTCATATTTTCTGCAGAAGGCAACGAGGTTCTTCACAAGAGGCTTGTAGTCGATATTCGTCGAGAATCTCTGCATGTTCTCTTTCAGAGTCGCCAGCTTCTCTTGATCCGCGTTGTAAATCTCAAAGTGAGTTGCACAGTTCAGCATTTCCATGATGTGATGAGCGGCGTCTTTCAAATCGTCGTGACAAACTCTCATTCTGTTCCTTGACTCGAAAGTTTCCTGCGCTTGAGCATATGGAGCTACTCCGGTTACGGCGGCGACATAAGAAGCGAACATACAGAAGTTCTTGGAGCTAACTTCCTTGGTGTCAGTGATTTCGGAGCAAATGTGGCATTTCCGGATCTGACGGCGAATTTCCGGGTTCTTTCGTTTACGCTGTGGAAGCCATTGCGTTGTAGAAGTTGCGTTGATCACTTTGGAGACTGGAACCGTCGGATACTTTGCTCTGATCTTGGCGAAATGCTGCTCGAACTTTTGATACTCGTCATCTTCTACCTCCTCTGTTTCTTCTCCCTCGTATTCTTCGGTTTCGATGATGAATTCCTCCTCCATTCCTTCTACTTCTTCTTCTTCATATTCAGGCAATTCTCCCTCCGAATCCTCTGCCGGTGAAGCTTCTCTGCCGATCTGGTCAGAAGTACCTGCGCCATCAGCATCCTTTTCCCCGAGCTCGTACGCAATCGCAATGGCTTTCTCCAAGTTTTCCGGATTCTCCTCCTCCTTCTTGTCTTTGTGACCTTTCTTCTTCTTTCTTTTTTCCGCCGTATCCTTGAAGACTGAAAGGAAGAACATTAAACGGTTTCAGAATTCAGTTTTCAAACTTACAATGCCAATACGACGCCATGTACTGCATCACGTTGTACCGGAAGAGTTTCGGAATCAGCTTCTTGGCCTTTTCGATCTTGTAGGCAAGCCTGATCGTCTTCTCGACAATGTGGTCGGGGATGTCGTCGTGTGCTTCGGAGTGCTTCATCTCGAGCCACTTCATGAAGTCCTTGGCACTCTGTGGGCTGTGTTTCTTACAGAAATTTATGCTTTGGGACATGGAGACATTCGCTAAGTAGAACTTGCGGCATTGGGTCGTGGTCTTTCTCCCTGTGACTACTTCCGTTATCATTTTGAAGAGTTTTGACTGCCAGCTTCGAAGGAACTCCATCTCATCCTGAGGGCGTTTTTCTCCACATTGGAAACAAAAGTATCGGCCTCCATACCCTTGGTAGAATGTGGGGAAGGTGTGGTTCATTTTCCTAAAAATACCGAACATTAGAGGGAAAATAGAGCAAGGAACGGAAAAAATGATACGTGGTACAATAAATAAGGAAAAAAGTAAAATTTCTGAGCAAAACTCTCAGGTTTCTCGACGAATTTTCATTCAAAAACCAAAATATACTCGTTTGGGTTAAAGGCGCATGCAATAAAACAGAGAGGGAGGTCACACAACGAAAGAGCGAGAGAAGGGAGAAACACACTGCGGGAGGCCATCAAACGCCATGCGTGTGCTGTCTATCGATTTGCCTTGCCACGAAACCCCTCGCCGGCCGTCGTCTTTCTCACGTGATTAATGGGACACTGGGAAAAAATTGAGTGCTCCTTCTGCTTGGGTATAACCCTTTTTTTAGGGTTTGCTAGATTTGAAGAGAGAGAGAGAGAAAAGAAGATATGGATGATACGAACCTAAAACGGAGAACGGCTGTGTTTAGCCAAGGCAGAAAATCATTGAGCGCACGGCACCTGGCAAGAGATTAGCACGGCGAGGCAGATGAAGTCTTCTCTCCTATTCCGACACACTCTCACTTGAATAATAAAACACAACCGAGCTTGGCAAGCGAGCTAAACCGCGTAGGATATATTATGAAAAGAGCTGGACGCTGAGGGAGCTGCAGTCGCCAATGCTTAGTTGGTGGGCAACGATGGAGCACCATGGAGAGACGGGAATGACGTCTTGGTGAGATGGAGCAAAGAGAAATGGAATGGATGAAGAGAGCCGGACTAATACTAGCTAATATAATAAATGAGAGCCTATTATGTCCAGCACACCACATAAAAGAGACTCAACATTTGGCACGATTGGAGCACTTAGTATACAAGTTGGTAGACTGCCAGGGCACCAAAGTTATCAGTTTTTAACACAGAGCTTATCAAATTTTACGACCACCGTTTTTTTCAACGTCTTGTTCTCCATATACGTGTACAGACAGCACGAAGTATAACCTGAATAGTCTGAAAATGATTTCTGGCTACCGATTTCTGTCAAAAACTCGCTCTTCTGTTCCATTTTCACGTAATTCGTCTTCTAATTCAGTCATACCGAGTCTCGTTTCTTCTTCCTGCAACAAAGGCGCATGCATTTATTCGACAGGGTCTCGCAGCGACAAAGAGCGAGACAACCAAGAAATGGACGAAACGCAGACAAAGCAGTGGACTACGCTGGGTATTCGTGTGTATTCTCGACAAAAAATGGGAAGAACAGTGAGTTTTTATTGATAAAACATAGTAAAATTGTACTGAAGACAAGATTTCGCATTTTTCTGATGAAGAGAACAGGGACGGAAGCAGATAAGGAGGAGAAATTGACAGAAAATGTGAAAAAAATTTCAAATATTCAATGATATGCTCCGCGAGGTGGTCTTTTTTTGAAACTGTGGTGACTAGTTGCTGAACTGAGCCACCCAGTTTCATATTTTGACAACCGACCGCAAGCTGTTTTTGCTTCGGCTTCTTTTCAATAGAATTGGAACCATACACAATTTTTATCAAGCAAGATCATACAATAGATGAAAAATCTCGAGGAAAACTGAAACTCGAGTGAAAAGTCTGATCGACGCCTGACGATTGACGAGATGAGTGAATACGACTACTTGATTCGAGAGAAACAAGCTGACCGACGAGTTGAGTAGTTTGCTGATGCTGTTGAGTTCCGTGATTCAATAGCAGAGCACATCAGAAAGTGCTTCAAGCACGGCAACGTTGACAGGCTATGCCCGGCGAGAAATGTGTGGAATAGTGATTACAACATGTACTGCGACGTCGACGGGAAGAGAAACGGTGGCGAGTCAGATTGAGCAACGATCCGTGCTGAGAGCAACAAATTGGGCTGCGATTGGCGAGAAAACTGTGAAATAGTGATGAGAAACTGTACTGCGACGTCGACGGGAAGAGAAACGGTGGCGAGTCAGATTGAGCAACGATTCGTGCTGAGAGCAACAAATTGGGCTGGGATTGGCAAGAAAGCTGTGGAATCATAATGAGAAACTGTACTGCGACGTCGACGGGAAGAGAAACAGTGGCGAGTCAGATTGAGCAACGATTCGTGCTGCCAGAAACTATTTTGGCTGTGATTGGCGAGGAAGCTAAGGAATAGCGATGAGAAACTGTACTGCGACGTCGACGGGAAGAGAAACGGTGGCGAGTCAGATTGAGCAACAATTCGTGCTGAGAGCAACAAATTTGGCTGG